>JAGFMF010011690.1:4380761-4395041 GCA_019455555.1 Galemys pyrenaicus | reverse complement strand
CCCTCCCTGGCCGGCAGCAGGGATCGAACTCGTGCTGCAGTGGCTGCGGTTTGCTTCATAGTGCATTGCTTAACCCACTGCGCCACCAGGGAGGCCCGAGGGTCCTATTTTTAATTAAATTTTGTGCCTTTTCAAACTTGGGATCCTTAGTTCCCTGGCGATAACCAGCTCGTTAATTAAAGAACCAAAACAAACATATCCATATTACTCTTCTATGTAGTAGGTGAGTAGTAGGTGAGTAAGCAGTGAAACAAACTGTATTTATAGCTCCAAAGCAAATTGTTCTGATAGGTACTTACTTACTGATTCACTTCTAAAAGAAATACCTTTCAAATAAGAAACTGAAGCTGTGATCTTAATAAAGCCTATAGTTTCATTAATAAAAATTTTATTTCACAGGTAATAAATAAGTAGTAAGATTTCAAAGCTCTGAAAGCTTTGAAAGATGTATCAAGAGTGACAAAGTTTCCCAACTCATTAAATGACAAATCATTTTCATGTTGCAAAATTGCATTTAAACTTAAAAAATAGTAATACAAATGATACAGAAACCATCTCTCCTGAAAGCAAGCAAGCCATGGTTTCTTAGTCTACTGAGATATAGCTCTGCAAGCCATATTTGCAAATTTATATCCTGTTTTACTTGAAACATGCATGCACAATAATGAGAAAGTCTTAAGCTACTCTTCACTTTTGTAAAAACTGAAGCATCTGGGAATTTATGTCCTTTGAGGCAGTCCTTAACCAATGACTGCTGATGGCAGCTTTGCTGGCTGGCTGTTTATAACACCCCAGGGAGTGACTACACTGGTTTCAGAGTTCTGTGAGATTGAGCTACCTCAAGGGGAAGAGACTACAGTTTGCACAGCCTCCTGATATGATGCACTAGGGTTTTTCTTCTAGGGTTGCCAGAAGAAAAAACAACAACAAAAGAGACCCGTGAAATTTCAGACAAGTAACAATGTTTAATTTTATTTTATACTGGAAACACTTATAGTTTAAACTTATAGTTTAAAAAAACAACAAAGTGAGGAGCTAGGTTTTGAGCTCAAGTGTGTGTCATTCTAGAATTTGAGCTCTAACTTCTATACACTCTACTGCCTTAATCCCTACAATACAGTGATGTATTGATCTCTTGCAAAATACATAGTATATATATAGTATATGTACCATATATACACACATATAGTACACAATATAACTTTGCCCACTGATATCAAAATCAAATTATACACCATTTGTATACATTTGTGTATTAATATATAACATACACCTTCATCATCATATATTAAATCAATATTTCTTGACAGTGTCATACAGTTATTCTCCCTCAAAATATAAGGTAAATGAGAAGACTGGAGAATTTGTTTTTTTTTTTTTTAAAGATTTATTTATTTATGCATACAAGCACTGGGGTACAGGCCAGAGGTGTGAGGGGTGAGAGGATTCACCACAGAGAGCAGGGAACAGAACAGGCAGATCAACAGAAGTACACCACTGAGGGGAGCAGCGGGCACAGCAGGAGAGGTCTGCTGCACCATGTGGGTCCCCCCACTCTGGCTGGCAGCAGGGATCGAACTCGTGCTGCAGTGGCTGCGGTTTGCTTCATAGTGCATTGCTTACCCCACTGCGCCACCAGGGAGGCCCAAGACTGGAGAATTTGACTATAAAAAACTTCCAGTCCCCTGGTAGATAAATTTGTAGTTGTTAACTAAATTAATTCCAACAAGAAGGAATGCCCCCAGGAGTCTTGCTGACTGGTGACAGGATAGCAGAAACAGGCTTTTAAGGTGTCATCCTAACTGCCTTACTTACTAGTTGGTGTAGCTCTAGGCATATCCCTTTGGGCTTCATTAGAACAATGATTAAACAACACTTCTGCTCTGGGAGTATTCTGAAGACAAATAGGTGGTGTGGCAATGTTATTGTCTCCTAGGGTTGCCAGAAGAAAAAACAACAACAAAAGAGACCCCGTGAAATTTCAGACAAGTGACAATGTTTAATTTTATTTTATACTGAGGGCCTCCCTGGTGGCGCAGTGGGTTAAGCAACGCACTATGAAGCAAACCGCAGCCACTGCAGCACGAGTTGGATCCCTTCTGCCTACCAGGGAGGGGACCCACATGGTGCAGGCAGACCTCTCCTGCTGTGCCCGCTGCTCTCCTCAGCAGTGTACTTCCGTTAATCTGCCTGTTCTGCTCCCCACTCTCTGTGGTGAATCTTCTCACCCTCCCACACCTCTGGCCTGTACCCCAGTGCTTGTATGCATAAATAAATCTTAAAAAAAATTTATTTTATACTGGAAACACTTATAGTTTTTAAAAAATCTGAAATTTAAATTTAACTAGAGCCCTGTATTTTATTGCTAAATCCACCAGCCCTATTCTTGCTCCCCATGGCGGGAGGAGCCTGGAAGACAGCAGGCCGAGCTTCTTTCCTCCCACCTCCTAAAAGGAGAGATTGAGGCAAACGGCGGGCTCAAGGCCACATACAGGGAGGGGAGAGAGGAAAGGACTGGATGTAGGAGCGCTCTCTCCCGGAGATGGGTCTGAAAGCAGAATCCCCTGACCAGCAGAAACTTTGCTCTGGCCCTCTTCCTCCGCCTAGAACCTGTCCCTTGCACCTCTCCGGGCTCGGACCCGCCAAACACCTAACGTCTCCGGCCCTGGGCAGGAACGCGACTGCCCCTCCGCCCTCCGTTACCTGGGCGGGTTTGGGAGATGCGGCCACCGGTTCCTCGCAGTCATCATCAGCATCACCAACACCGCAGAGGCCGCGGCCACGTCGCTGAAGGCCCTCGGCATGTACACGTGTGCGGTCGCGTCTCAGAGGTCACCCGAATTATCCTTCGATTCCGAATAGAAATCGTTTGTCCTCCCCTGGCCACCGTCCAGGTCTGAACCAATAAATAAGCCAATCCAAGCGAGGCATTCCGGAGGAGGCGTCATTGCTAAAACCAATCAAAGAGCAGAGCAGGACGTCAGTAGCGGAGATCAGCCAATCGGGCCCCGTGCCCGCGAAGGTGTGGTCCGTGATTCCACCTCCTCTAGCCTCAGTCTCCTTAGGCTGTCCCCATGGGGATTTTGTCGCGTCCTGTGAACCGAGGAGTTCTTTGTCCAATGGGCGCCAAGCAGAGGAACCCTCTGACTTAATTTTTAGAGCCTCGGAGGGGAAAACAGGGTGTGAACAGAAAAATACACAATTTTATAATGTTTTCCAGAATTCTATTTAAAATACCTTTACAAATTTAAAAAATGCCTTCTCTGAATTACCTTGAAACACAAATCACAGAATTGTAAGATAATATTTTCTTTAATCTATTAAAAATAGGTATAATTGATAGATAGCATTTGTGTACGTTTAAGGAGTAGAACAGTGTTGATTTGATAAATTTATTTATTGCAGTATGATAACCACCAATAATTATAATTTTTTTTTTTGTGGTGATCTAGTCTCTTAGCAACTTTGAGGTATTTGTGTGGACAAACGTTTTTTGGACAAACGTTCGTTAGACTCTTTTGGATAAATACCGGAGAGCGTGATTGCTGGAGTGTATAATAAGAGTATGTTTAATTTTGTAAAAATTCACCATGCCACCCAAGGTAATTGTATTGTTTTGCACTCCACCAGCAGTGAAAGCGAGTTCCTGTTGTTCCGTGGCCTTGCTAGCATTTGTTAGTGTTTGGAGTTTTTGATCATTTGTATAGTTGTGTAGTGGTATGCCATTGTTCTTTTAGTTCACATTCCCCTGATGACATAGGATGTGGAACGTTTTTTTCCACATTTTTATTTGCCATCTGTTCTTCAAATTGCTCTGAGAAAGCCCTTAGTAGTTTGTAAAATCAATTAAATGTATTCAATCATTCTTTTTTTTTTTTAAAGATTTTATTTATTTATGCATACAAGCACTGGGGTACAGGCCAGAGGTGTGGGGGGTGAGAGGAGTCACCAGAGACAGAGCGGGGAGCAGAACAGGCAGATCAACAGAAGTACACTGCTGAGGGGAGCAGCGGGCACAGCAGGAGAGGTCTGCTGCACCATGTGGGTCCCCTCCCTGGCCGGCAGCAGGGATCGAACTCGTGCTGCAGTGGAGGCGGTTTGCTTCATAGTGCATTGCTTAACCCACTGCGCCACCAGGGAGGCCCAAATGTATTCAATCATTCTTAAAAACATTTCTAGGAAAAAAATTTAACATACAGAAAAGTAGCAAAGAGAATAGTAAAAAGAGCCCAATACCACCTGAATTTAACAATTATTAACATCTCCCAGCACTTATCTCATTTATTCTCCTTGCAAGGGTAGTTTACATTATAGTAAATGATGTTTCCCTAAAAACTTATTGATAGTATACATCTCAAAAAGAATAAGGGTATGTTCTAATATTACTATAGTGCCAAACTTTCTGAATGCAAATTTATCCATTTTGACCCTTATTTAAAAAATATAAAATAGAAATTATTTCAGGACTTTATATTTCAATACAGAAAAAATTCTGTATAATTTTTAATTATATGTATGTATCTGTTCATGATGTGAATTCAAATCACAGTGGGGTTTGCAGGTTAAGGAATTTGAAGAGCTCTGATCTTGGCTAATGGTGGTCAAAGTGTGGTCCCAGCACCAGCTGCATCAGTATTCCTGGGGACTTACTAGAAATGCAAGTTCTTGGGTCCTATCTCACAATAGGCAGGCACCAGGAATCTGTAATTTTAAAAAGTCACCTGTATTTTCAGGTGATTCTGTGAGTTTGAGAGCCAGTGATCTAGATTAAACTGGATGGCCCCCTGGTAAGCCCAGTCATACCTTACCTTCACCTGTGGCTAAGGCTTGATAAAATGTCATTGCCTGTAATTTAAATTACCTTAGCCAAGAGACCTCATTTGAGATCTATGCTGGAAATGTCAATAGTTGTTAAATCAGGTGGCATATGAATTATTTTACCATTCTACTTTTATGCATCTTTAAAATTTTTTCACAACCAAGAACCCCAGTGCAGGGTTCTTTTGTCTTTCTCCTGATTGTCAGAGGTGGTGCTGATAGTCCACCAACAGAGAGGTGGAATCTACCTTGGCAGTTTTTAGAGGATGTAGTCTCTTTCCAAGTTCATGCAAATCCATCCATGAAATCTGTTACATTTATAAACTTAACAGCTTCAGTAAAATGAGACTAATGCCCTTAAAGGGCTATTGTGAGGCTTGAATAGTGTTTGTGAATTGTCCGCCATCACACCAGGCACAAAGCAGCCACGTGCTGCATAGAGATGTTACTTGCTGTCCTTCCCACTACCTATCCCAACCCTGAGCATATGATTGACCCCATTGACATGACTGATTGTTCACTGATTCATTGGAGAGGGAGGCAGGCTCTTCTGACTTAGTCCTTGATTTTGTCAAGCATTAGAGCAATGTGATTTTTTGCAGATACAGAAAATAGATTATAACTAGGAAAGGAGTAAGGAGGGGAGAAAGAAAACAGTATAAATGTCCATATTCATAAGAGCAATAGAGACAATCACCGTTTTCTTGGCAGAACAAGGAAGGAAAGCTATTGAACACTATAAGGTTATTTCTTCCTAGTAACAGTTCAGAATGATAAAGGGGAACTTGGAACTCACAGACCCACCCCTCATGGTCCAGGTGAGGTGGTTGAAGCCCTGAGAGCATTTGTTATAGATTGGGGAAGACAGAATTGGTTTCTGAGGACAGGCACTGCCTACTACATTTTGCCAGAAATTCAGCCAACTCATCACCATGGAAACCTTTGAAGATTGTAAAGATACAGATGTGGGAAAGGAGAGCAGTGCTCTGAATGTTATTTATTTCCTTCCTTTTTCTCTCGTTCCTATTCATTGGTTTCTCTTTCCTTCTCTTCCTTTTCATTCCCTGTCTCCTTCCTTTTCATGTTTCTCAAACGTAAGGATCTGGGAGCCTAATCCAGGAGGCGACTGAGGTGTCACTGGATCTGCAAAACTCCAAATGTCCCATATCATCTGTATGCTTCAGCAATTTGCTGGTTTCTAGTGACCAGTCATAATTGGTGCACGGGATTTGCTGCGCAAAGGAAAAGAACCCCACAGTGGACACAGCATGCCCAGCCCTGTCCATAGACAGCTGGCGCTCCTGGCTTCATGTGCGAGTGTGTGCTGCAGACGCCGAGACCTGCGCGAAGCGACCCCCAAGGGGGAAGGAAATGCATTCAAAATGCCCAGTCTTTCCACTGCGGCTCTTACCCCGCCCTGTCCGGAGTCAGGTGGTCAGGGCCTGCAGTCGGGCATCACCTTACCCTCCCGAACCCCAGAGGGATGGCTACACCCCATCTATAAGACAGCCCCTTTCTAGCCTAGGCTTCTCTAGAGACGCTGGTTGGAAAGGAGCAGGCGGAGCCAGGATAACGCACTTCTGGTGATCTGGATCCGGGTGCTGGAAGGGGAGCGCCTAAGTCGCAGTCTCCTCCCCTTTGCCCCCAAGGTTCGGAGAACAGACGGAAGTTGACCCTGCGGGTTTGAGCGCAGGTCTCGGAGCAGGGGAAGGGGCGCGGCTTCCCTCCAGAAAACCTTCGGCGCTCGGGCGCGTGCGCGCTCTCCCGGAGCCCCCAGCGCCGCCCCCGAGCGGGGAGAGGTGGGCGCGGAGGCTGGAGGCGCGCGGCCGGCGGCGGGGGTTGGGTGGGCGGCGCGCTGGCTCCCGGCTGCTGGCCGCTCTCCCCCGCGCCCTGAAGACAGCGCATGTCTTCATCCTGAAGCTCCCAGAACTCGGCGCCGGGGACCCCACGGCCCAAGACCGCAAATGCAGAAACCCGTGCGCCCCCTCGGCGAGGGAAGCCAGATACGTGGTTACACGATATTGGTTCCCACCTCCAGGACTGTCACTTCCCGGTCAAAGCCAGATGTTCCTAGGGGAAGCTCCAGCTTTAATCTTTAAACTAATCACCTTCAGGGCGTGGCCGGCGTCCTCGAGTCCAGTAGCCCCGGAGAGTTGGCCTTGAATGGTCCCGAAGACAGTGAGGAAGTGTCAGAGCAGAGCATCAGCAGAAGGAGATGTCTTTTAAACACCATTCGTAGCTGCAGTAGAAACAGTTTGGTTGACACTGAGTGGTTGGCTTTTCGTCGAAATGCTACTTTGGTTAAAAGAAGAAATGGCCTCCCAGGAGCTCGCCAGGCAACTGGCCACAGTGATCACTCATGTCGGTAAATGAAACCTGTTTTTCCCCTTGCGCTTTATTGATGGAGGGTCAGGGCGTAGCCTCTGTGGGAATAGGTCTCCCCCGGCCTTTACTTCCTGTCCAGGCACAGCGCCCTCCCCGGGAATGCTGTGGGGCGAGTGCCTCGGCGCTGCCTGGGGTGACTGTGTGGTCCCCCTCACCGGGGCCCGGGCAGGCGGTGGGGCAGGTGCATTCACTGGGGGGAGGTTGCCAGCTTGTTTGGGCCCTAAATCCGTGGCTCCTGGGTGTTACCATCTGTTACCTCCTCTGACCGCCGGCGAGGGGCGGGGGTGAGGAGGGGCTGGGGATAGTTATGTGGTGGTTTACGCGATAACGAGAAAGGAGAGGGAACGTGAGGAACGAATGGCAGGGCTTTCCTGCAGAAACTACTGCCCAAATGCTGTGGCTTGTTCGGGAGATTGCCTACCGAAACGCGGTTTGCGTAGAGGACCAATGGCAGCCTGACCTGTTGGGAGCACTACTTGGAGGGTGTCGCCACACTCCTGGTGAACCCAGTGAGAAACCTTTGCAAGCCCCAGGAGCCTTAACAAATTTAATTCTCATGCGTGAGTTTAAGGAGGAGAGCAAAACAGACCTGCCTTGCTCCTAAAATGTGGTGGAAAAGACAGGCCCTGTGTAATAGAGGACATTGAGACAGCGGCATTTTCTCTCCCCATCTCTTCCTTGGACCTCCCCAAATAAAAGCCACATTCGGATCGAGAGCCTTTGGGTGTAGGTGACTAGAATTATCATCCTCATTTTCTTTGTTGCTTCGCTCTGTTTTGAGAGTCTTCCATGGATGCAAACCTGTTTCATCCTTAGGGCCAGAGTTTTTACCTCAGTTTTGTTGGGACTGTCTTCTTGGTGGTTGCACGTTAAATATTCACTGCTTTTGATCACTGGTCAGATGTGCTCTGTGCAGAGATGATGGGTATCTTCAGTGACAAACATGTAGGGATGTACTTAGTGAAGATGATTTTTACCGGGAGGGCCAGTTTTGAGGATATAGTTTTAGAAAATGTGTTGCCAAATATGATCATGGAACTATTTTTTTTTTTTAATTCTTTAAAGCAAATGTCAGTAGAATCATACCAGGGAAGACTGAATGTGAAATAATGCTGAAGGCAGGATGAAATAAAAACAAAAATATCTTCCAATAAAGCAGACTTTGGAGTTTGAAATATACTGAGTTTTAAAGTGCTTGTATTAAATACCAGCTGGTGCATGAACTTGTGATTTAGGGACCACGCAGTGCCCTGGGGGTCCTACCATCTGGTGAATCCTTGCCTGCACAAGTCTTTCAAAGGTGGACTGAAAGTGAGAATTTTTATGATCCTGGCCCACCGCTCACCAAGACTACTTGTAATATAATGTGGGTAAAAACACCATTGAAAATGTGCATACATTATTGGCCAGATTCCTGGGCCCTCAGATCTTAAGCAGGTCACTTCCCAAGGCAGGCTTGTCTCTCTCTCTCTCTTAAAAAAGATTTGTTTATTTATGCATACAAGAGCTGGGGTACAGGCCAGAGTCGTGGGAGTGAGAGGATTCACCAGACACAGAGTGGGGAGCTCACCAGACACCGAATGGGTAGCAGGACAGGCAGATCCACTAAAATACACTGCTGAGGGGACCAGCAGGTGAAGCAGGAGAGTCAGGAGAGGTCTGCTGGGCCATGTGGGTCCCCTCCCTGGCTGGGGATTGAACTTGTGCTGCTGTGCAGCCAATGCTTCACAGTGCAGCGCTCAACCACAGTGCAGCGCTCAACCCCTGCGCCACCAGGGAGGCCCCAGACCTCTTGTTGAAACGCCTCATCTAGTAAATGAGGGGGTCAATTTGGAGGATTACATCCTCTTTCTCTACATGTGTGATCTTCACCATTGTTGGGCAGTATGTGGTGGGCAGTATTGGCTAACATTGGCAGCCTGTGGTGCTCACCTTGTTCCCTCTCTCCTTCCATACGCTGCTCCATGTAGGCTACTAACATGAATTTGTTTTAGTTTCTGCCCTCAAAGTATTGCTAATGACCCCTGGCAGGGTGTTTGTGTGATTTGCAGCTTGCAATCTTCTGTGTGATCTCACAAACCTGTGAAGTAGGTGGGGAATACATTATTACCTCCAACTTACAAATGAAGGAGTTGAAGCTTAAAAGGTTTCAGGAATAATGAGTGGCAGGCTCAAGGCCAGAAAGCAGCTCTTCAGATGCTCTGCTTGAGGAGCTCACTGAGGGGTTTCTAATCCTACAACAGCCTCTGCCTTCAGGGAGTGCTGCATTGAGCAGAGTGGAGAGTCTTGGGGTGCTTGGCTCTGACCTTCTTTTCAGGTATCTCCTTGATGAGCAGCCTCTGAGGGTGTGATCATGATCTGGGGAAGGGTTGAGCAGGACTTGGAGAAAGGCAGTGGGTTAGAGCCCTCTCCCTCCAGCGATTCTAGTCACTCACCTGCATTACAGCTCTGTGCTCTCATATTCTCTCTGCCTTCTCTGTCTCTCGGCCAGGTCCTCTTTCAACCAGGGTTCTGCTCTTTCCATGGCCCCTTAGATTTGACAATTCAGGTCTGGGGCCTGTTGATTGAGCTTCTAAAATATATCAGGTCTCTTTCTTCACTGCTACCTGCCTGTGACCTGTGCTGGGACTTCATCTCCTCCTGACTAAGCTTTGCACAAAAGCCTCCTGCCTCTGCTGTGGCTGTGTGTAACCAGTACCAGCCACCACGACCAGTACCAACAGTAACACAGCCCCGGTGCATCTACCTTTGTCTCAGCAGCCTGGAGCATAAACTCTTCACTGTTTGGCATCCTTTGGTCTTAGGTCCCATATTTGATGTTTCTGCACCTGTGGTTGGTCAATTTGAGCTGTTTCATTTTCAGCTTTGCCCCACTATATTTTCCAACTTTTTCTCCACTGCTGAAGCTTTTCTTCTGCTTTGCCTCCACCAGGAATACTCTCAGTATACTTATTGTCACAGAAATAGTACATGCCTTTCAAATCCAATTTGGTACCTCCTTTTCCAATTGCTTGTTCTGATCCTGCCAATTGGAGATAATGACTTCCCAATGCAGATTTTTTGTTCGTGTGGTGACACCTGTCACACTCTCCTTTGTATTATGGTTATTTGATTATTCGTGTGCTTGTCTTAGCTCTACTTACATTTTTAAAAGATTTTATTTATTTATGCATACAAGAGCTGGGGTACAGGCCAGAGGCATGGGGGGAGTAAGAGGATTCACCATAGACAGTGGGGAGCAGAACAGGCAGATTGACCGAAATACACTGCTGAGGGGAGCAGGCAGTGGGTGAGGCAGGAGAGCTCTGCTGTGCCATGTGGGTCCCCTCTCTGACCAGGGATCGAACTCGCACTTTGGTGGCTTTGAAAGCCCCACAGTGTGGTGCTCAACCCCTTGCGCCACCAGGGAGACCCTTAACTTCTAAACTGATCATTACTCATGTGTGTCCTAGAGGGTGACCGAACGCAGGGCCTCTGTCCAAGGAGATCTGAATAAATGGGTGAGTTGTTATTCCTTGTAGTGAAGCTTGCATGCCAGGCAGCTTTTGCATTTCTAGGACAGCTCTAAAGTATTTATGGATAACTCCTAAATCTCATTTTCCAAACCTCATTTTCTAAGTAAACATTAAATCTGTGGTATTTTCTTCTTTGGATTATGTTAGTGTGTCAGGGATGCTCATATGTTTTTCACATGTAAATGGTGCCCACATATATTTTTACTCATGCAGGACATGTAGGACCATTCTTTCCTATTATTCTGGACTATCTAGTAACATTGGTTCAATAAAAGAATTTCAGCATCAGACAAGAGTTGCTTGATTTTTCCTTCCATTCCTTTCAATCCTCTGCAAGTTTTGCTGTACTGCTATTTATATACAGACGTGCTGCTTAAGTGAACATAGATTTTTCTACTAATGCATCTCAGATTGCTGTAGGATTTTGATAGACAGAGCACATTTGGTTCTTCCAGTCAGTGGAAACCCTTAGTCATCAGCTGGACCATGTCAATAGCCCCCACAGGTTTCACATTTCTAGTCCAGCTCACTCTTCACATCGTGATCCCATATTAAAAGTAATTATTTTGGTCTTTATCATTGTTCTAAAAGAGTTTCATATATTTGGCTATGCCCAATTTAGCTATATTGTAGAAAGGAATATTCTTTGAAATACTCCTTATATAATTGGAGACTGAACAGGTAGCAGTTCTGGTGATAAAACCTATAGGATTTTGGCTTATAACACAGGTCGCTATTTTTAGGACACTATTAGCATTGGCAAAATGCAATTGGAAGAATACTAAATGGAGAAATGTAGCCTGTGATTTCTGTTCTAGAGTGGAGCAGTGGTTGAAATGCCTAGGATCTTTGCCACGGCTGTTGATAGTGACGGAAGGTCTAATTAGAGCATCTGCTTCTCAGATGGGAATGTGCCCATTGGGGACAACTAGCTACTGAAGTAGTGACTTTCCAGAAGTAAGTTAACTGCATCTGACTGATCTGTTAGGCTCTGTAGACACTGTAATTGGGGCCTATGAGCTACTAAAAATATTTGAACCTTACTATGGGGATGGTTCATGGGTGCTGTGGTGGAAAATTATGGGGATTACAGCTGACAGGAGAAATCAAATATTGTACAAAAATGACCAACAATGTAAGAAAATAGAAATAAAAAAATATTTAAACCAAAAATAAATAAATAAAGGCAACTAAGTTGAAAGTAGCAAAATAAAATTAAGATATGTTATTTATAAAAACTCTCTGGCCCACAGCAAAATAATACTCATTACATAAAAAAAGTGTAAATGGAATTTTACTTCAGGAATGCCATTGTGAAGAGACTTACGGATCATTTATTTCATAGTGAAACAACCTTAACTGGTGAAACTTGTAAAAATGACATTTTAAAGTCTCTGGGAGTTGTACCAAGGGCATACAATAAATGAAGAAATAGTCAAGAAACTCTACTAATTTTGTTTTATTTATTTTTTTTAAAGATTTTATTTATTTTGCATACAAGAGCTGGGGTACAGGTCAGAGTCCAGGGAGGTGAGAGGATTCACCAGAGACAGAGTGGGGAGCAGAACAGGCAGACTGATTGAAATACACTGCTGAGGGGAGCAGTGGATGAGGCAGGAGAGGTCTGCCTTGCCATGTGGGTCCCCTCGCTGGCCAGTGGCAGGGATCGAACTCGTGCTGCAGTGGCTGCGGTTTGCTCCATAGTGTGTTGCTTAACCCACTGCGCCACCAGGGAGGCCCAAATCTACTGATTTTGGTAAGAACAATGAGTCTGTGGTATTTGAGCCATGACCTGCTCCCTCTCAACTCTGTGTGAGGGAAGAGCCATGTGGCTAAGAAGACAGCAGTTCTTTTCTCCTGATGAGACTCAAGACACAACACTTTGCCTCTGAGCCTTGGTCCCCTCATGAGAATGAAGAAAATAATACACATTTTACAGGACTGTTAGAAGGTGACTGACTAAAGAGTGCCATGTGGGTGTCCAGTGCCCATTGCTGGAAGAAACTCGAGAAGCAGAGGTAGTGAGGAGACTTTTGCTGCAAGGACAGCATCATCTCTCACGTCGAACTCTGCCCCAGAATATTACAGGTATTGTCAGTGCTGTGATTACTCCTCTTGCTCCTCCCCAGCTTTGTCCCCTGGAGTTTTGTTCTGAGGAGAATGCAGGCCATTCCTGACATAAATTGCTGCTTTGGAGAAGAGTCCAAGTCTCTGAGGCTCACACCTTTGCCTTCTCCTTTGCAGTGCCAACAACAAAAACTCAGAAGTGGAATCCAACTGCTTGAATGTCGCTTACTCTCAGCACTTGTGACCACTCTCACACTTTCCACAAGTGGTGCCAGGCTGAAGATGGAGGGTATTACACTCTAGTTCTACTCATGTGTTGCATGTAGCAGGATTTCATCTCTTTGTATGTCAGATGTAGAAAGACAAACACCAGATTGTTTTACTCATGTGTGTTACGTAAAGAAAAAAAACCAACAAATAAATGTATTAAATAAAACAAAAACAAACATTTAGGTTCAAAGCCCAAATAAGGGTTCTGGGATAGGGGAAGGCAAATTGGGTAAAGGGGTTACCTGTGTCGTGACGAGTGGGAACTAGATACCTGTAGGTAAATCTAGTCTTTTCATCCCCACTGAAGACCCAGCAGCCTGATCAAGAAGATTTAATGGTGGATACCCAGGCGTGGCATCTCAACGGTACATTGTTTAGAAGAGATTAAATCCTACATCACCTTCCTCTAAGATACTGTCAACATATCTTTAGGCAGGGACAACTTAGAACTAGAGATCTCCTCTCAAGAATATTGCATTTTTAATGTCAGTGACTCATGGTTCCTACTTCTTTTTTTTTTTAGTATTTAATAAATTGTAACAAAGGGTTTATTTACATCTTGATTGCATAAAATGACATCTTCATTATGGTGTCAAAGTTTATGTGTTCCAGTACCTTGTTTTCTGTCCTAGGAAAAGACCCCTCAACAGACATTCAGTCGTGACATTGATGAGATCGAATTGTTTTTCATGCATTTTAATGTGAGACTCTATGTTCTTTACCACCAACCAATATTCACAAAGCTCTTAACAGGCTAAAAAGGATTTGGAAATGTGTCAGATAGGTACAACCACAAATACAGGCAAATTTCAGTTGTGGGGAGAGGTTGTACCAAAATTTCAGGGGGAGAGTGTAATACTAACTCTTCACTCATCAATACTCCATTTAATATCATGTAGTTTCTATTGTAGATTGTAGCTGTGGTTGTTTCTCATCATCATGTTTCAAATTACAAATGCCTCTACAACCTTGAAGAGGCATTTATATCTTTCAGTACTTTAAAACCTTTTTTAGGGGCCTCCCTGGTGCTGCAGTGGGCCAAGCAACGCACTATGAGGCAAACCACAGCCACTGCAGCACGAGTTTGATCCCTGCCTCCGGCCAGGGAGGGGACCCACATGGCATGGCAGACCTCTCCTGCTGTGCCCGCTGCTCCCCTCAGCAGTGCCCGCTGCTCCCCTCAGCAGTGCCCGCTGCTCCCCTCAGCAGTGCCCGCTGCTCCCCT
>JAGFMF010011690.1:4327782-4379414 GCA_019455555.1 Galemys pyrenaicus | reverse complement strand
TCTTCTGCCCATTTTTTGATTGGGTTTTTTACTTTATTTTTCTTGAGTATTGTGAGTTCTTTGTATATCTTTGTGATCAGACCCTTGTCTGTTGTGTGGCGCGCAAAGATTTTTTCCCATTCAGTGGGGTTTCTTTTTGTTTTGTTTAACGTTTCCTTTGCTGTACAGAAGCTTTTTATCTTGATGTAGTGCCACCTATTTATCTTCTCTCTCATTTTTATTGCTTTGGGGACTGCTATCATGGTTCCTTGTGTTTGTTGGAACGGTTCTCACAAAACAAGCTCTATAAACTCTTTACTAATTATCAGTGAGACTTTTTTTCCAGTTAACACATATGCACTAATATACTTACACATTCTTAAAGTTAAAATGAAATTAGACCTTAAATTGAGAATGGGAGAGGAAGGTGGAGGAAGACGTAATAAGAGTAACTTCTCTGTTCTGTTTTGATTTTCTACTAAAAGGTTTTTGATAAGATGAATACCCATTTAAAAAATAAAACTGGTATTGATTGTTGGTCCCCTTCACAAGTACCTTTGTATCTACATAATTCTGGAAAGGAGGTGTTACTACTCTCATTTTGATAGATGAAAAAACTAATGAAAAAAAAAATACACACAGGCAACTTGCCAAAGCCAAAGGTAGAGTCAAAAGCTAAACTGAGCTCTAATTTCAAATACGTTCTCTTCATTATATTGACGCAGACATTTTTACTGCTCCTTGATAATGCTTAATTTTTAAAAGTGGATATTTATGTTAATTTGGTAGTGGGAAAAAATTCATGGTGTAGACAGTAAACCTATATCCTTAGGTTTAACTTAGTAACTGGCACTATTCATGAAGTCTTTTTATTGTTTATTGTAGTTTTAAATCAAATTTTATTGGTTTATCATTTGTTTATAAGACCATATAATTGGGGAGTATAGCTTCACACCTTGATATGTTGTATAGGCTTCACTCATAAGTGGAGTTCTCATCTCATCTTCACCCATCACTGGAGTTCTGGTGCCCTATACCCCCTACACCTTTTCTCCTGCCCCATCTTCCTTCTTTCTGGTAACTATCATATTTGTCACAGAGGCTAAGAATTATTTTTTTTCTGTTTTACTAGTTTCTTTTCTTTGCTTTTGTGTATTTCATAAATGAGTGAAACTACCCACCTTTCACTTTCTGATTTACCTCACTTAGCATAATCATTTCAAGATCCCTTCCTACTGCTGCAAAGGGCACAATTTCAGTGTTTAAATATCTGAGTAACAGCATGCTGGCGTAACTAAAGCTCTACATGACCATTGCAAAAAAATAAATAAATAAATAAATAAATATCTGAGTAATATTCCACTGAGTATACATGCCACCACTTTTTTTAAAAAGATTTATTTATTTATGCATACAAGCACTGGGGTACAGGCCAGACGTGTGTGTGTGGGGTGAGAGGATTCACCAGAGACAGAGTGGGGCAGCAGAACAGGCAGATTAACGGAAGTACACTGCTGAGGGGAGCAGCGGGTGAGGCAGGAGAGGTCTGCCGTGTGGGTCACCTTCCCAGCTGGTGGCAGGGATCGAACTTGTGCTGCAGTGGCTGCAGTTTGCTTCATAGTACATTGCTTAACCCACTGCGCCACCAGGGAGGCCCCTACCACCACTTCTTTATCCAGTCATCTGTTGATGGGTATTGACTATTGATTCCTTAACTTGGCTATTGTGAATAATGTTATGAACACAGAGGTTCATATATCTCTTTGTATTAGTGTTTTCATATTCTTTGGATAAATACCGAGTAGCAGTATTGTTGGATCATATGGTAGTTCCATTTTTAGTTTTTTAAAGGAATACCCATACCTTTTTTCTTAGAGGCTGTACCAATTTATAGTCCCATCAATAGTGTATAAAGGTTCCTTTTTCTCCACAGCCTCACCAGCACTTGCTGTCTCTAGTCTTCTTGATATGGGCCATTCTCACAAGGTCAAGGTGCTTTTGATTTACATTTGCCTTATAATAAATGATGTTGAACATTTTTCCATGTGCCTGTGGATCATCTGTATATCCTCTTTGGAGAAGTATTGATTTAGGTGTTTAGCCCATTTTTTTTGGGGGGGGGGTTGTTTTTGTTGTTGTTCAGTTGCATGATTTCTTTTATGTATTTTGGGAGTTAACACCTTGTTAAATGTATGATGTATGATGAATTAAAGACTTGGATATCAGACCTGAAACCATGAAATACGTAGAAGAAAACATAGGCAATACTCTCTTGGACATCACCTCAGGTGCCTATTTGGGGACTCAGCTCCAACAGCAAAAGTAAAGAATTGAGACTCCATCAAACCTAAGACTTTTGAACAGTGCAAGAAACCACTACAAAACCAAAAAGACAGCCTACTTACTGGAATAAGATATTTGTTCTGTTTAGATGGGTTGGAAGGGGCCTGGTCTGAATCTTCCTCTGGCTTCCATGGGTCACTTTCTTCTGTCTCAATCCCACTGTGGTTCCTCTAAGCACCAACAGCGACTGCCTGTTTGAATCTTCTAGGTTTTTCTCCAGCCTTTCCTCCCTCCAGTCCTTTGTAAAATGGAGAGAGCCACTACCAGGCCCCCTTCCTGTTTTGATTACCTGGAATAGTTGGTGTCCACCTTATGGGCATTTCTCAGCATCTGGCTGCAGGATGGCTTGATATTTTTTTCTGTCTTCATTCCAAATGTTGGTCCATATTTTGGTTGCTGAACATGTTTTAGGTCTTTTCTGATGATATGACCACGTCTTACTTATAGGTAGGCATCCCTGCTAATATTGTTTTATGGTGAAGTTGCCACATAGTGGGAGATTAAAAATGTCATATTTAATGGAATGGAAAGAATTTCTTTGTCCCCTGAATTTCCTCATTCTTTTTGTTTTAAGATTTATTTTTTTATTAACACAAGCACAGGGGTACAGACCAGCAGTGGTGGGGGGTATGTGAGAGGATCCCCAGAGACAGAGTGGGAAGCAGAA
The DNA here is from genome assembly GCA_019455555.1 of Galemys pyrenaicus. Classification (NCBI taxonomy): domain Eukaryota; kingdom Metazoa; phylum Chordata; class Mammalia; order Eulipotyphla; family Talpidae; genus Galemys; species Galemys pyrenaicus. Next base: position 4,376,425 of record JAGFMF010011690.1, on the reverse strand, counting down.
CAGGCAGATTGACTGAAATACACTGTGAAGGGCAGCAGTGGGCAAGGCAGGAGAGGTCTGCCACACCATATGGGTCCCCTCCCTGGCCGACGGCAGGGATCGAACTCATGCTGCAGTGGCTGTGGTTTGCTTCACAGTGCATTGCTTAACCCACTGCGCCACCAGGGAGGGCCCCTGAATTTCCTCATTCTAAAAAATAGAGTGATAATTATGCAGGTCCCTTTGCTTATTTCACAAGTTGGAATGATACTATATAGTTGAAAGTGGTTAAAAATAAATTCTTTGAGGACTAAGGAACTCTGTGAATAGAAATGGGTTTTCATTATTTGCTTTATGGATTCGCTGGAGATGCGTGAAAGGGAGCATTTTATTGTCTTTCTGTCTAGTGAAGTGGACTCTCTACTGGGGTCCCCCTTGAATCGTCTGGCATGTGTGGCGTGAGCTTGCCTTGGTGAGCACAGGGTGAAAACAGGATGGCTGCATCGCCTCCAGGAGGAAGCAGTGGGATCGAGTGGGCAGAGGAAGGGAGACAGGGATGGCAGTGACTCTGAGTCCTCTGGACGCCACAGCGTGGGAATTGTGAGCCTTGAAGAAGTGTGAAATAATATGTCTTCTGGGGCCTCCCTGGTGGCGCAGTGGGTTAAGCAACGCACTGTGAAGCAAACCGCAGCCACTGCAGCACAAGTTCGCTCCCTGCTGCTGGCCGGGGAGGTGACCCACATGGCGCAGCAGACCTCTCCTGCCTCACCCGCTGCTCCTCTCAGCAGTGTCTTTGTTTCCGTCTGCCTGTTCTGTTCCCCACTCTGTCTCTGGTGGATCCTCTCACCCCCCACACCTCTGGCCTGTACCCCAGTGCCTGTATGCATAAATAAATAGATCTTTTTTTAAAAAAAAGAAAAGAATGTCTTCTGCTGAGAATCAGCGGAACTCTCTCCCATTCTCTGTCTTGAGTTATCTGGGGCTGTCAGGAGTTACTGGAGAGAGTAATTCAAGGGTCCCTAAGAACACGTGTCCTGCACAGTGCGGTTGGGAGGTGATGATGGATGATGCCATCATGGGGTGGGGGCATGGTTCCACATTTTGTCATTACTGTAGAGACCGGAAGCACTGGATCTGGGCTGTGTTTGCAAGTACTTTAAATCAGAATCTTTGGCAGATCTTCTTTGGGAGAGTTTTCTACACTTCCCTTAAGAGTAGGGATTTTAATTTTATTTTGTTTTGCTTTATTTTTCTCTCAACTACCCTGATTGCCCTGGGGTCTTGTGATAGGTTTTGCTCCCCAGCTATGGAAGGCTTGCTCCACAGGGAGGAATGTGCTTTTTCTGGCACCTCCCTCCTGGAGGTCTGACCCTTGCCCCTGCCAGAGCTATCCGCAGTCCCCCCACCCTGTTCCAGAGAGTGGGGAAAGAGCATGCAGGTAGATTTGAACTCCCTTTGCATCCTGGCTCAGGTGGTACATATTCAACCTGTCATAATTTCTTTAAAGATTTTTAGTGATTTCTTCTGATTTGCTTGTAAGGGGCCAAGACGGTTGTAACTTTGTATTTTATCTAGATTTTTCTTCTTGTTAGGGTGAGAGGGAGCCTTTTCCCAACATTTTGGGTTAACGGGGTAGGGGGGATGGTGAAGCAGAACACCATCTTGACTATTCTTTGTGTATATTTCACAGGAAAAATATGTTTCATCCACACAGCCTTCATCCACCACAGTGTTGGCTCAGGCAGCTAGGCCACTAATAGGACTTTGCAACCTTACTGGTAAATGGTAAATACTGGGTCTCAGATATTTCTCTGTGTTTTCAGGTGTTGGGGATCTTGGATGTTAAATCATAGTTCATTTGCAAGGATGCTAAACTAGATGAAAGAGCTTCCTCCTGTTACCCAGGAACAAAGTAAGTTCAGGGATCGCTTGTCAGGGAATATAGGGAGACAGTCATAGATGCCTGCCTCCTTACAGGGCCTCCCTTGATGGCCAAGGGCCTCCCTTGTGCTCCAAAGGCTGATCTGTGTTCTCTCTTGTAAAACAATGTTTCAAGTAGCCTGACATTTCTGTTAAATTACGCTTAATCAATATAACGAATTAAAAAACCTTTGCCAGATTAGTTGAAATCATTGGGGATCAAAATAGAAATGGTCCTGCTCACCTTGAATTTCTTCTGAAGTCTGAGGATATTGACATTCCTGCTTTTCTTTAGGTGTCCGTGAGAATGACCAGAGCCTGGCACCAGGGACAAGTTTCTCCCAAATGGGAGATGATTCTTTTCTGCTTATTGCACAGATGGAAATTGGTTGCTTTTAATGAGTCTGAAAAAGAAGACTCTCTTATTATCATCAGTTGTTTCATTCCAGCATTGATTTCCTACGAACAGGCAATAACGACTATAATAAACTTAAGAATTTTTGGAATTTAACACATTCGTATTCCTAAAGATGTATATTTTTAGTTTAAATTAGTGAAGCACAACGTTGTTCTATAGCATTCTGTTACTTAGTGGCAGGACCAGGACTTGAACCAGGCAGTCTTGGCACTAGAGTCTGAGTACCTGACCGCTGCTACTCATGCTCTGTTATCTACAAGCTGTGGACATCAGAGTAGGCAGGGTCTCATCAGCCATGTGTACAGTCAAAAATGGAGTCAGCCCTTCTCTCTGTTGTCCCCAGTCTCTGGTCTCTGCTTCTCTGTTGGGTGTACCATTCTTCTGCTTTGCTCTGCAGAAGGCTCTCTAGTCATTTGTCAGTGGGTGTGGACACCAGGTGGCCACTCCCACCATTGTCCCCTTTAAAGAGACAGTCACCAATCAGCTCTCAGTATCTAAGCCTCTCTGTACAAATTCTCTTTCCAGAGAATCTGATTAGTCCAGTTTAAAGGAAGCATGGCATTTCTGATCATAATAACTGTGGGTTCAGAAACTGGCTTGGTATTGGGGTGGGAGTGGGGAGTCCTCAGAGGAGAGTGCTTTAGACTATACAGTCACCTCAAAACAGGTATAATAACTTAGAAAGCGCTGATCAGAGCCTGAGCTATTTTTTTTTTTCTTTAGAATCAATAAGGCTGTATTGACTGTTGAACGAGTCAACTCTTCAGAATCAACAGGTGCATGAAAGACTTGCGCAGTGTTTGGGCAGGCAGGTCCTGGGCAAAATAGAAAATCTGCTTTGTAGTCAGTGTGCTTCTTTTGGGGGGCTATATTCTAAGGCCCAAAGCCCTTATGTGGCCACCTACTTGCTTAGGTATCAAGATAGCAACTGGTTAATGAATAGATTTTTAGAGAGCACCCACCAGGAGCAGGCCCTGCTCTAGCTGTGTCTGAAGAGTTTTAGATGAGAACCCGATGACTCTTATAACCACTGAGTGACTTCCCAGCTCCTACTGAACCAGCTGGCAAAGGATGTGAGAGACCTGGGGTGGTGGTCTGTGAGCCTCTGGAATGGAGGAGAGTTGGAGGCCCAGTCTGATAGCTGTATCAAGAGACAGTGCAAAACAGTCACAAGCTGGGCCCTGTGTGATTGCCAGTCTAGACAGTGCTATGAGCATTTGGAAGCTGAAACTTGTGAGTTTCAGTGGTTCAAGAAAGCTGCATGCTTTATGTGTGTCTCGAGCTGGTTCTTGAAAGGAGAGGATTTAGGATGGTGGAAAGAGAGAGCTTTTTAACTGGAGAGGGGTGGAGGTGGCTACTTTTGGTAACTGTATTGGCCATCCTGTACCGCATGTCACAATTCTTTCTTTCTTTTTTTTTTTAGATTTATTTACTTATGCATATAAGAACTGGGGTACAGGCCAGGATTTTGGGAGGTGAGAGGATTCACTAGATAGAGCGGGGAGCAGAACAGGCAGACTGACTGAAATACACTGCTGAGAGCAGCAGGGGGCGAGGCAGGAGAGGTCTGCCTGCACCAGGTGGGTCCCCTCCCTGGCCAGCTGCAGGGATCAAACTCATGCTGCAGTGGTTGCGGTTTGCTTCATAGTGCGTTGCTCAACCCACTGCGCCACCACGGAGGCCCATGCATGTCACAATTCTATTTTATGTTCACACCTCCCTGGTTAGCCATCCTCCCTGGACAACAGAAGTGTTGAGCTTTGCCTCAAAAGAAGGAATGATCTCCTGTGGGATGGCAGCTCTGTGGTGTCACTTTCCTGGTATTAATGCACTTCCTTTTCTAGAGGAGAGAGGACACAGAAATGCTATTAAAATAGTGCTATTACAGCTGCCACTTATTTCTTGCTTAAACAGTATACATGTTGTATTTTATAAATATTAATCTAACTAAATTTAAATTGAAGTATGGTCCGTGTTTATGGAGGAGAAATTTGAAGCTAAATAGGTGAGGAAACTTGCCACAGACTAAACGAAGAGTCAGAATTAAAGGTCCTTTGGCTTCAAAGACTATAAACGGTCATACTTGCTTTAATTTCTCACTACAGAATAAAAAATAAACCAATAAATTATAGATATGTTATTAGCTTAAAAAAACTTTTGAAAAAACCCAATGGACACTTAGTCCTCCAAATGCAGTATTTTTTTTTTAAAGATTTATTTATTTATGCATACAAGCACTGGGGTACAGGCCAGAGGAGTGGGGGGTGGTGAGAGGATTCACCACAGAGAGCAGGGAGCAGAACAGGCAGATCAACCGAAGTACACTGCTGAGGGGAGCAGTGGGCACAGCAGGAGAGGTCTGCTGCGCCATGTGGGTCCCCTCCCCGGCCGGCAGCAGGGATCGAACTCGTGCTGCAGTGGCTGTGGTCTGCTTCATAGTGTGTTGCTTTACCCACTGCGCCACCAGGGAGGCCCCGAATGCAGTATTTTATGAGCCACTTAAAATGCTCATTTACTAACAGTCACTTTCTTTTACTGACTAGTTGTCACTTTCTTCCAAAGAAGAAGTTGTCTTTAGGAACTTGAGGATTTTCTTTATAGTCTCTAAATATGCAAAAGTAGTAATTGTATAGCACTTAAGAATAACCCTTTATATTTGAAGAAATTTTAAGAATGCTTGATACTTGTATTTCCTGTGCTAAGTAAGCCCTGGAGTCTTCAGGAAAAAAATCTAATAGAGTAAGGAATGTACCTCGTCAGTTATAATGGCGAGGTAACAGTCTACGTGTAATTTTGTTTAGAGTAGAAGAGCCTCTGTATTTGGAGTACTTTGCCACTGGGAAGATTCAAGCACAAAGCACAGCTAGGTGGACACGCCACAGGCCCAAAATGTCTGAGCATGCAGGTCTCACTGGCTTAGAAGAGATTCTTCTGGATTTCTATTATTTATTTATTTGTTCATTCATTCATTCATTTATTTATGCATACAAGCACTGGGGTATGGGCCAGAGGTGTAGCGGGGTGAGAGGATCCACCAGAGACAGAGTGGGGAACAGACCAGGCAGACTGACTGATCTTCTGAATTTCTTTGTCTAGTTTTCTGATCCCAGATCCTGTCCAGCCTGAGTTTGGTGTTGGGGTTTTCTTCCCCCCTCCCCCATTATCAAATCAGTTTAAATACATTTTAGCTCTTCTTTTGGGAGCCAAGGAAGCTAGAATTAACTCAGTCACTGAGAGTGTTACAGGGCAGGAAGAGGGCACCCTAGAACCCCCAAATCTGCCCTCTCTGAATGGGTTCTGCCATCTGCCTCATCAAGACAAACATATAAGGCCTTAACGGAAAGGAACTTTAATGCAATTAGGGAACAATATAGAAAGGACAAAGAATATAGTTCTAAGTCAAGGTATCCAAAGTTACCCATCTCCTTGAGGGTAGAAGTCCAGCCAAATAGGATTGGCCCAAAGCAAGGCCCAAAAACCTGCCACACGTCTAAAGGACCTTTCAGTAGAGACCCATAGAAAAGGGTCAGAAAGAGTCAGACAAATCCGGGAGGAAAAGAGCAAAACCAAAATCAAGATGAAAGCTGCCATTGTTCACCTCCCCACGGGTCTCTCACCCACATCTGTTCCAACCAGTCCAAGACCAAGAAGCAAGCGCAGTTTCTTCACATGTGGCTCTGCTCCACGTGCCTCCTCCAGGTCTCCATGCTGCTCTCCATCCTGCTTCCTTCTTCCTCCCTACCTTCTGTCCTCCTATCTTCTCTCCAAGCATCTTCTTATCCCTGCTCAGCTCCTCCCACTTAGGGCAGGATTCTGGAATTTCCCCCTTTCCTGGGGACCACCCTGTTACAAGAGGACAGAGGTCCTTTTGCCTGTTTCTCCCTTCTTAACCCCCAAATTAGCAGATTCACACTGACTGATGGACTCTGGGGCTGGGTGAAGTGTTAGCAACGGTGACCCTGGATCTGGGTCACCCCATATACACCGGATCTGGGCTGTAGTCCCTGCCGTGTAGCCCCAGGGCTCTGCGTTGCTTCTATAGCAGGCTGGGGCCTTGGAGGAAAGAATGACTGTTGTCCTTGACTGTCCATTTGCCAGTTCCTCCGTTATCTCATTGGGCTTTTCTTGGGGTCTCCATATCTCTATTTCTCTGACTTCCCAGTTGACTGCCCTTTTTGTGCTGGTTGACTCAGTTGTGAAATTCAACTTTTTCTCCCCAACATCTCAGAACTCAGGTACATATAAGATTGGAGGGCTCTGGGGAACTTTTGAAGAGGAAATGGAGAGATTCATGGTCTGGACCCACAGATAATTTGAAATAAAGCTGAAAGCATCACTTTTTAAAATGTCCCCTGGCCATCCCAGCTCCTGGGGATTTTGCAGGCCCTTCCTGTCATTTTGTTGGCTCCTTTCTCCCTGTGGTGCCTTTCCCACCCCCACTGGTAGGACAGACTGATACGGGAACTAGGCTGGAAGGATGGACCTTGTGAACTAGCTGTCTTATTCCATTTTGTTTCTATTGCAGTATTTATCTTTCCAGTAACTCAAAGAAACTTTGCTGGCAAAAGAGGAAAAATTCCCCAGCCTGTGAAATTGGGTTTCAAACCTTGACATATGGTACCGAGACGTGAAGGAAAATTCCACTACTCAAACCTTGTTTGCCCTTTAGGTGTGTGTGAGCATTTTTCCCCACAGTACCTTGGGAAAACTAACCCAGATCTTAAAGAGAAAGATCATGTTCATCATTTCTATGGTTTTGTGGTATAATCTAAAAAAGAAGATGCAAGAAGGAAATGAGTGTTATATGGTGTGTTATAAGGACTTTAAAAACTATTTATAAAGTGATACATGGTCTGTGTTTAATGTTTGACAGAATCAATATTAAGAGGTCAATTCTCCCCAAATTGATTTATAAATTAAATGCAACGCCAATCATAAATCTATCCACTATTTTTTGGTAGAAATTAACCAGCTGCCTATAAAATTTAAAACCAATTATTAAACCAAGCTTATTTATTTATCTATTAAGTTTTATGCCTTTTAATTAGGTAACATTAGAGTCCCCCTCCTCAGGTATCACCACTGAGTGCACCCATCACCAAATCACCCTCGTCCACCACCATAGTCCATTGTGTTTCCTTCTCTCTTTTATCTTTTTAAACCAACCTATGTTACATCAGTACAACTGAATATTCAGTGGTAAAAAGACATGAATTATTGATGCACATAATGCCATGAATAAATCTGAAATGCATTATGCCAAGGGGAAGATGCCAGACTCAAAAGGCATAAAACTGAAGGAATCAATTCATATAACATTCAGAAAAGGTAAAATTGTAGTAGGAATGGAGTATCTGCCAGGGGTTAAGGGGAGATAGGCTGGTTTGACTACAAAGGGATATTGGAATTTTTTGTATCCTGATTGTGGTGGTGATTAAATGACTCTGTGAATTTGTCAAAACTTAGGTACTGCACCCCAAGAGGAGTGATTTATGCCATGTGTGTTTAAAAATAGATTTAGGAAAACATTATCAAATAGTGATCAATGCTTAACGTCCAATGTTTGGAAAAAAGTACAAAGAAGAAAATCTGCAATTCCACCTCTTCATAAGAATCAGTTAACCTTTGAGCATATGTTCTTCCAGCTTTTTTCCCTTGGCATTTTTACATAGTTAAAATGTTACGGTCTATCTCTTTTTACAAATACCATATGTATTAAGATTATAAAAGTTGATTATAAAAGTTATACTCTGCTTTTAAAAATCAATACCATAAATTAGGCTAAATTATAAACAAATCCAATTATTGTAAAAATATCTCCACAAACAATATTTTAATGGCTTTATTTTTTTTCACTACATAGTTGTACCATAGGTGTTTTCAGTTTCCCAGTGTTATATTTTTAAAAATGCAAGAGGAAAAAAAATGCAAGGAACTGCTTTGTTTTGAATTTTTGCATACATTTCACATATTTTGGATTGTTTTATTAAGATAGAGTTCTAAAAAATGTTATTATTGGATCAAGTATGACTATTGACTATTAAGTTTTAAAATATATTTTGGTCAAATTGTCTTCTGGAAAATTTTTAACATGGTTGTGGCCCGTCAGCAGGATGTGGGAGTTACTGATTTCATCTGATCTCCTAGGCAGCATTTGTGATCATCTGTTTTCTCATATGTCAAGTGGGAGAAATGATAGAATTGATCTTACAGGTTTTGAAGCAATGCATATTAAGTATGTGGTACAATACCTATTACATTGTTAGCCCTCTCTGGTGCTGTTACTTGACTTTGTGTTTGTCTGATAGAGAAAACAAAGTGTAGTATGCATAGTCAGCTATGTATATACCGTACAAGTAGAATATGACACAATATTCATTTTAACTGATCTTTAAAGATTGCTAGTAAACTATAATAACTTTTTAAAACTGGAGTAATTTTCAATGAGTTCATTTGCTGTTTGAATTTTTGCTCAGTGACTTCTGTATATGTGTGCTTTGAGACCAACATAGTTTTGAATAGGTTTCTTCTAAATATATTAAGCCCTTGTTAAGCTCATAGCAGGGATTTTTTATTTTTCAGCTTGTTTATTTTACAGTTTTTGCTTTTGATGTCTTTTAAATATTGAGGTTTTAAAGTATTATGTAGTCAAATCTCTAGATCTTTTATTCTGTAATGCCCTTTATTGTTTTTATCTCCTTTCTCAAATAAAAACCAAGTAATCATTTTATTCTAATATTTCAATTCATCTATTATTTATCTATTTATTTACCTATTCATTCATTCACTTATTTATTTATTCATTCATTCATTCACTTATTTATTTATACATTTGACCTGACATCGTTATGTGTTTTTGTCCGTGATATGAGATTAGACTCTAGATTTTCTCAGTAACATTTATTAGCTGTCATTAGTCAACTGGTGATACTCCTTCACATACTATTATTTTAGGATATATACCCTATGTATGGATCTTTCTGTTTACTCTTCTATTTATTTTTTGTTTTAGCTATATATAGATTATTAGTGCTTCATTGTAACTAAGTATCTTCTCGAGGAAATTCCATTTCTATCAATCTTTTTTAAAAAAATTCTTTTCTAGCCTTTTTCAATTGTTTCAAATAAACTTTGTAATTATCTTGTTAATCCCCCTCACCCTCACAAATTTACTGTAATTTTGAATAGAATTATATTAAGATTATAACTTAATGTAGGAAGAATTTAAAAATTAAATTTTTTTCCTTGTAGAAATATCTTATTCAACTATTTTATATTAATGACTAGATTTAGTATGGAGATCATTTCTCAATATTTACAAATATTGAATCATTATGTTGTACACTGAAACTAATAAAATGTTATATGTCAGCTATATCTCAATAAAACAGACAACCCTGTCCTCTCCCACCAAAGAAATAAACTAAAGAGAGTTTTCATATTCACAGAAGTCACACAATAAGAAAGCAAACCAAAACTCAAAAGTACTCAGTAAAAATGTCCCAGTATATTCCAGTATTCCTTTTTTTAAATGAGCAGGAAAAATCAGGAAGATCTTCACATGTCCTTGAGCACGTCATTACATCTTCAGTCCTAAACCAATCACAAGCAAAATGGAATGCAATTGCCTCAAATATTTAGAATAATCATAATTTTACCCCCACTCTTAGGATTTGGGTGGGGCTTAGCTCCCCAGAAGTATATCACTGCCTGCTACCTGAGAAAGATTGATATTCTTTTAGCAAAACAGAATGGGTAGGAGGATGAACAACCTGGTGAGGCAAATAATGGTGATTTCATTCCATCAACTTAGACAGTAGAAACAAAAATTACAAACAGAAGATTTACAGACAAGGAAATATGAATCTCAAATAATTATATGAGAATATGCTCAGTTTTACTAAATGGTCATGGAAATGCCAATTAAAACAATAACCATAACCATTCCATGTGTTAGATTGGGGACTAGAAATTAAATACTTTAGGCTTTGTGGGTTAAGGAAAAAAAAATAGGGGACTTCTTGGAGTATGTATATAACTATTAAAAATATAACCATTACAAAATTTTAGACCACTCTTAGCTTACAGTTTCATTAAAAAAAGATAGAGGTGCAGATTTGGCCTGTGGGCTATGGTTGGCTAACTCTCCCATTAAATGGACAAAACTTTAAAAACTTAATAATATTAAGTGACAGTGAAATGTAAGTAAAATGTATCCTGCAAATAAAGTTTTTTGATACAACAGCTTTGGAGAATGAGGTGATATTATCTGGGAAAAATGTTAATATTCATCCTCTGTGATCTAATAATTTCACATTTTTGGTTTTGTGATCTAGAGGAATAGTTCATATGTACACAAAAAAAGCACAAATAAGATGTATTTAATGTCTTTTTTTTAAATTAGAAAAACCTAAATACCCATTATTAGAAAAATGGCTGAGTAATCTACTAATATGTTTGTCAGATTTTTTTTTTTTAAAGATTTATTTATGCATACAAGCACTGGGGTACAGGCCAGAGGTGTAGGGGGGTGAGAGGATTCACCACAGAGAGCGGGGAGCAGAACAGGCAGATCAACAGAAGTACACTGCTGAGGGGAGCAGCGGGCACAGCAGGAGAGGTCTGCCACACCATGTGGTCCCCGCCCTGGCCGGCAGCAGGGATCGAACTCATGCTGCATTGGCTGCGATTTGCTTGGTAGTGCGTTGCTTAACCCACTGCGCCACCAGGGGAGGCCCAGATTTTTTTTTTTTTTAATAAGGAAGTTCTATTTATACAAATATGGGTGGTTGTTCAAGACATAATGACAACTGTTGAAAGAAGATTGTAGAACAATATATATAGTATTATATTTGCTAAAAACACAGACTAATATTACATGTTTTTGTAGGATAAATATAGATAGTTGTAGGTATAAGGAATATGTTTGGAATCATAAACTAAATTCATAACTCTCCTACTTTAAAAGAGGAAGAAGGAGACCCTGCTTTGAAAATGTCTTCAGACTTGCTGAAACCTCATGTATTTCTTGAATTTTTTCATTACTCTGAGAAGGTGTCATCGATCACTTGTATTTAATTAAAAGTTGAAAAGCACATTGAAAACGTTTTGAGAGTTGACACAGAAGAGATAATTAAGAAAAATAGTTGGCATACTTAGCTATTAACTGTTGAAATAACATACCTAATGATTTTGATCTGAGATTAAAATTAATATAAATTCTGAGATATAATTTAAGGATAAAATTCACTATGCATTTAGGACCCCAACTTGCAAAAACCCCCAATTTTATAAGGCAGTGACTGAAAGGTTCAGAACAACAAGCTGTCAAAGTCATTAGGGCATTTCAACTAAGTCTGTTTATTTCATACTGAAGGTTATAAAGGTATTCAGGACAGGCACCCCCAAGAGAGTGTGAAAACTCTCTTTAGTTTATTTCTTTAGACTTTGGGCTAAAAGCACTTGAGAAACAGCAAATGCAGGATGGACTCTTTAACCTTAAAAATTTTTTCTTCCTTCTAAGAATATGTTTCATTCAAGTATTTTGTTTTCCCCATTGAAATTAATTTTATTCTTTTCATGTAGCCATCATACATTCCTTTTCATTATTATCCCTTGGTATTTTGTGATATGTGTTACTGTGAAACATGTAATTTTTTACTCTATCTTTTCATTAGTTATTGATGGAGCATAAGATATTGATTTTGAAGATACTTATTTGTAACCAGTGATTTTATGGCAAACAACAGTAAGTCTAGTGGTTTTATGTTATTTTTTTAAATACAGAAATATCTATAAATATTTGTTAAGTATCAGCTGATAATCATATCTTCTCTGAATAGTGATAATGCCCTCTGGTCCCATTTTCCTTGTAATTATACCCTTTATTTTCATTTCTTGTTTTTGTGTTAATCAGAAGATCCAAAGCAATGCTAAATATGTAAGAAGTATTATTAAAAATATTTGTTTAGTTTTGGGGTTCATATTATTTGGAAATATTTATACTTGTTTCTGCTCAGGCACTCTTTTAAAACCCACCTTTTAATGTCATTTTAAATATTATCTTAATGACTAATTAAAAATATAACTATAATATTCCAAGTTATTTTGCAATCTAAGAATTCTACCCACACACTAGTGACTTCTGTGCAGTAAGGGCGCTAGGAGTATTGTGTTAACCCACTTGGGTATCTCACTCAGTTAAATATTAATCTTTGGGATTAGATTTAATTGTGATAAATTTGAGGCTACTTAATAATACCCTTACAAGCCTTACTCACTACTCAGCTTTAACAACCATCACTATTTGCCATAGTGGTTAATAGAGTTTATAAACATTCCCAAAATATCAGTGCGGATCATGTTAGAGCTGTGTATATGGAATGAATAACCCAAATACAATGTTAAAAAAGAATCTTTAGTAGTGCGTTCTTGGTTTACTAACATAAGTAATCTATACTGTTTGTGTAAGTGGAAATAGTACACAAGGGTATGAAGTTAAAAGTGTCTCCTGTCCCCAGAACTCCAGCCCATTCTCCAATGCAGGTTTCCCCCATATGCCTGTAATTGGATGTGTCCATTTGTCCATTTGGTCTTTCTGAACCAAAGGGGGTGAGGTGCCAGGCTACTGTGGGAGAAGGGACTATCATGACGTGAGTGGGTCTGGAGTTCTGTGGCCCCCAGGTGAACGGGTGGGAGGGAGTGTGGTGGCTCCCAGCTCTATGCTAGCAGAGCTCTGTTATTCCCTCTGCCTTGGCTTTGACTTTGGATCCATTTAGTCGCCCCAGCAAATATACCTACCTCGTCATTGAACTGTTTTTTTTTGTTGTTGTTGTTGTTTGTTTTTTAAAGATGAGACAAAGTCTAGTCTATATAAGGAAAAATTATACCTTCTTTAATCCTACTTCTGGTGAAATAATAAATCTGATGTTCTTGTGCTACAGGTAATTCAAATCCTTCCTGAGCTTGTGAATTCTTCTTATGCTTGATTTTGCCCTGCTAGGTAGGGGCAGGTGAATGGCATCAGTTCATTCAATTACACAATTACAAAACACACTTTTTTTTTTTTTAAGATTTACTTACTTATGCATACAAGAACTGGGGTACAGGTCAGAGGTGTGGGGCTTGGGAGGATTCACCAGAGACAGAGTGGGGAGCAGAACGAGCAGATTGACTGAAATACACTGCTGAGGGGAGCAGCGGGCAAGGCAGGAGAGGTCTGCTGTGCCATGTAAGTCATGTCCCTGGTGGGGGATCAAACGCCTGCTGCAGTGGCTGAGGGTGCAGTGCTTAACCCCTTGTGCCACCAGGGAGGCCCAACACTCACCTTTAAAAAAAATAGGGACAAATCTAGATGTGCTAAGAAAGCTTTTTTTCTTTTATGCCTATACTGGTAGTTTCTTAGGGGAAAGGCTGGGGAAATGTTCATCTCCTGTTACTACTAAAATAATCAGCTCTTTTCTAAGGAGTGTTGCTTAGTGCACAGTTATTTCAGAATCTTTTGTTTTAAATATAAAGAAAACGCAATCCTTTATTGGATATTTGATCTTGGTCAAATGAAAAAGGTTAGTGCATGGAATATAGGATTTACAAGAGCTGTAGGGTTTGTTCATATAATGGAGAGATTCAAGTGTAATAAGGAAAGTTTCCAAGATTTTATAGTGTGCCTCTCCCTAGAGGTCTGCAAACTGCAAAAAGATATAATTATGGTTGTCTCTGGGTGTGCAGCTGTACGTATGATGCCAGTGCAGGTTTATGTGGTTAGCAAAGCAAGCTCTTCTGTTCAAAGGTGTTGTGATGACAGCCAAGCATTTGTGTCTGTTAACATCTGAGTGAAAGGGCAAAGAAGAAAAAGAGCCCTACGTAGGGAATAAGGCACACATCCTGAAATTAGGCGTTTCCATGTTGCTGGTAGAAATGCAAACTGGTATAATCACTTTGGAGTGAAGTTTGGCAACTTATAACAAGCTATTGTTTGAAAACTGCTTTATTTGTGTAGAAGACTTTCAGGCTTCACATTTAGTTGAATCAGCATATCATAATAGCTAATGGTAGAGGAAAAAAAGCTTTTATACATTTTAGAATGCCAAATTATATTAAATTTAGATATGAGGTAAACAAACCTTTAATAATTTATGTATTTTCTTAAAATATTTCATGTGCAGTTAGCAAGAACAAAGAACCAGCTCTGAGGATTTCTAAACAGAGCAACCTATCACATTAAAGCCATCTTCTGGTATAACCAATTTGGGAAAAGGTTTGGCAGTTTCTTACAAGTTAAATATAACCTCTCAGTTGACTCAGCAACACCGTTCCCAGGTATTTATCCAAGAGAAATGAAAACACATGTCTACACAAAGGCCTTTCCATGAATGTTCATAGCAACTCTATTCATAACAGCCCAAACTGAAAAAAACCAAACCTTGAAATGTCTGTCAGCAGGAGAATGGACAAACTGAACAAACTGTGATCATCCATACGATGAAATACAATTCAGCAATAAAAGTAAGATAATTAACTTATACCTGGTGCAGACAAAGGAGGCAGGATGCGGGTTTACCACTGTTTCTTAGGAAGTGGCATCAGGTGGGAATATGTGGCAAATATACAACGTGATGAATCTCAAAAGCATTATCCCGAGAGGAAGATGCTAGGCACAAGAGTACATACTGTAGGTTATATTGCATGTGGTTTTGGAACAGGCAAACTAGTTCCTATTGGAAAAAAATTGCAGCAGTGGTTGCTGGGGGTCAGGAGCAAGGGTTGATTGGACATGGTGGTACTTCCTGTAGATGGACATGACCTGTGTCTTGAAAGGGTTCCGGGTTATATGAATGTATCCATCCATTTATCCAAACTCATTCAGGTTTGAGTATTTCAATATATGTAAAATATGCTCCCTCTTTAAAAATAAATAGCTAATTTTTAACACAAAAAAATCTTCCAGATTTTCCCTGACCAAGTGCAAGTCTTATTCTGATGCTTTAGCTCAGGTCATACAAATAAAAATTAGAAGTTTATATACAAAAACTTTCTTGCATCTGACATTTCACATGGTATATGCTTCCTTTCACATTTGTAACAAGTCAACATTCATAAACAATATCATTAAGCATAAAGGACCAAACTTAACTGCATTATGGAAAAGCAGCCTCTCTTTGGGGATACCACACTCTTACACAGCAGTTCTGTGAACTGACTCTTCACCCCTCCTCCCCCAGGGGTGCTAGTAAATGGGGTCTTGGTCAGATGATGACAGGCAAAGAATATCCTTCACTTTAGAGTCATGATATTGTATCTGCCTCTGATCTTTTCTTCTTTTTCATTTATTTTCAATTTGTGACTAAAAAAACCATAACCTAAAACTTACCATCTTAACCATTTTCAAGGACACTGGTCAGTGACCTTAGCACGTTCAATTGGTAGAGTCTCTGCCACACCTTTGTCTCCAGAACTTGTCCATCTTCTCAAATGGACACTGTCCCCAGCAAGCACTCATCAACCCCTCCCCAGCCCCTGCTCAGACCATTGTCGTGTCTCTATGAAGGGGACTCCAGGGACCTGACATGAGTAGAATCACACAGGATTTGCCCTTTGTGTGTCTGGCTTATGCTGCTGAGCACCATGTCCTCAGGATTCATCCATGTTACCACCTATTTCAGAATGTCCTTCCTTTTCAAGGCTGAATAATATTCCATTGTATGGATGGAAATGTTGTGATTCTCATCTCTCTGTGGACACTTGGGTTGCTCTTGGCAACACCTCTTGGCTGTTGGACATGATGATGCTGTGAGCACGGGTGTGCAAGCCTGGCCCCAAGACCCTGCTTCCTGTTCTTCTATGTGTGCTCAGAGAGGGATTTCTGGTTTAGGTGATCATGGCTCTTAATCTTTGAGGAATGTAGGTGCTGTTGAGTATGGTGGCTGCCCCACTTACATTGCCTCCTGGCTGTGAGGGGTCTTGGCACTGGCTGTTCTTTGGTTTGGTGGTAGCCATCCTGCCTGTGTGTGAGGCAGCTTCTTGCTGTGATTTTGAGCTGCATTTCCCTGGCAGTGAGTGATACGGAGCATCTTCTATGCTTTTAGTCTGTGTGCCCAGGAAGGTGTGGCAACCTACTTCCACCCAGGAGCCACACCCTTGCTACTTACCTTTAGAAGTAGTTCAGGAGATGCTCTGCATCCCCTCTCAGGACTGACTTCACCACTCCTGTGCCCCCTGTGTTGCCACCTAGAGAGTGACTTTGGCAGAGGGTGAGAACACGATAGCCTGGAGGAAATTTTAAGATCATCCTTTAAAAAATGTATCCCTGTCTATTACTTTACTTTAAATATCCAACGACTTGATGTATGTCTCATGATGGGATACCTCTAAAAAATGGGAAAACATTCTGTTTTTCATCTACTCTAGGATCTCCCTCTATACCAGGACATCTTTACTCCCCCCCCCCCATTTTCCCTTTTGTTTACAAATGAGGAAACCTGGTAATCCAGTGGGCCTGTAACCCTGTGAGCACTCACCAGCCCAAAGGATTAGCTTTCAGCAATGAAATGACCTTAGGTGGATTTGGGAGAGATTAGCCAGGAGAGAGGCTCAAACATTTCTGAGTGCAGTGCTGCGAGGAGAGACCGGGGATGGAGGGGGAGCGAAGTGGCCAGGTTTCCAGGTCTCCCGTGGCCTCCAGGTGGAAGTGTGGACAGCAGGACCCTAGGTGCTTACCTTACACCTCGGTGCGGATAACGGAGGCAGAGATGAGGGCCTACCACCATTTCCTAGCAAGTTGCACCAGGCTGGAATGTGTTGCCAAAAAAGGTACTGGGACAGCAGTGATGTCTTTCTTTTGTTATTATTTATTTACTTATTTTAAGATTTATTTATTTATGCACACAGTACTGGGGTACAGGCCAGAGGTGCAGGGAGGTGAGAGAATCCACCAGATAGAGCAGGGGGCAGAACAGGCAGATGGGCGGAAACACACTGCTGAAGGGAGCAGCGGGTCAGGCAGGAGAGGTCTGCTGTGCCATGTGGGTCACCTCCCCAGCCAGCGGCAGGGATCGAACTCATGCTGCAGTGGCTGCGGTTCGCGTCACAGTGCGCTGCCCAATGCACTGCGCCACCAGGGAGGGCCCGTGATGTCTTTCTTTTACATGTATTTTGTAATTCATCTTTGTTCTTCATAGGAAAATGGTTTAACTTTTAATGAAAACTTTACATTAAAATTTTTTACTTGGCAATACTGCTTCAAGTTTGCTAAGGAACTTAGAGGATTTTTTTTTCTTTAAGAGCAAAGATCAACTATTAACAATTCTTTAGATGGTCATTTCATAATAGATGACCAAATATTCTGAAAAAAATCAGGTGGTTAGATGGTATATGTGAGCATGGACCCATCAGATAGCTCTATCTAAACATACGTTTGCATGTATTGTAAACATTGTAAATATACGTTTGTACATCTCACCTTCATGAGAGGACTTTTAGTTTTGATAAAAGAATAGCAGTTTTACTTTTCTTATTTTTTGTTGGTTTATATTTTTAATTTTTTAAAATAAAAACACATATTGCTTTTGTGAGATGAAAATAAGGATCTAGATTATGCAATTCATATTCCTAAAGAAAAACATTGTTTGAAGAAAAGTGTTAAATCTGAACTGCTAAGACTTCATGTTCGACACATGAGCTGAGAACAGACTGGTGATTCAGAGTGGAAAAGAGAATAACACGTCCCTTTAATGGACTCAGTGAGAAGGGAGATCATTTCTACATAGGCCTTACATTTGGAAGCCAGTAAGAAGAATGCTCTAAACGCTGAAGCAATTCCGTATTTTCTAAGGCCGCTTCTTTTTTATGGCTGGGCTTATTGCTATACTCCCCTCTCAGTCTCCAGTCTTGAAAATGTTAATAATACATTTATTCCCCTAGGATCATAAGATAGGAAAGGTGATTAGAGTAAGTGTTTTTATCTCCCATTACTATTTGTATTTGGAAACTATTTCCTCAAAAGAAGGCAATTATTTTATAGAGAAGTGTATACCTTTAAAATAAATTCACTGTTGCTGTCTACTTCTGGTTAAGACGTGTTTCTTGCTTATGCTTACTATATTCTCCAAGGCAATGACTACTGTGTATTTTTGCTACTTAAGAAAGAACAACTTGTCAATCAAATTTTGCTTTTCATATTTAAAAGACATAGGCATTTGCCTGTGCTATGTGAGCCTTACATGGGCTTGAATTCAGGTGTAAATTTTGCCCTAATTTTACTAAAGTTAAATCTTAGGAACATTATAGTCTTATTAATAGTTAACAGAGGAAGTAATTCAAAATGAAAAGATGAAGAATTTCTGAATCCTGAACTTGCAATATTACATACACTATGCTGCTTTTCATTTATTCCACAACTATAACAGGTTACAAAAAGTTTACCTACTTGATGTGTCAGTCAGTCATCATCTTCTACCTGTGACTTAAGACAACAACAAAAGTTCAGATATCTTAATGCAAGTTTTATGAGTCTGGCATTATTGCAATCTTACACTCATGGTGTTCTGCCCATCAGCTTCTTAATGATTCCCTGGGGTGAAGGGAACCGAATGTAAGAGATGACTGAAATGTGTGTTCATCAAGACTTTAATTGTTGGTATCAGGGAGAGTGAGCAGTTGGAGGTTTGTTTTTCCATTGACTGGCTCTCTTTTTTCAAAAAAATAAAATGCATTTAAAATATTATATAAAATGAATTATATAAAGTGCCTATAAATCAGTGCAACATCAACTATTGTCACAACCATAAAAATTAATTAATTTTTTTATGGTTGTTCATTTGTGTTTGATTATTTATATATTTTTACATCATTCATTTGTGTTTGATTTCTCCTCTCAGGTGTTGTCCCCATAAAATTACTACTACCAAGATATCCATGAGCCATCACCATAGATTCCTGTGCTCTTCTCTCCTATTTTGATCCCTTTCCCTTGCCCTCCCCTGATAAATGTCTCCGATTTATAGTTTGACTGCTAGTTTTGTCTTTTTCATTTTTCCCCTGACCCCTTGTATGGTTTCCCTATGTTCCTCCTGTAAGTGAAACCATCTGATATTTTTCTTTTTCCTTTTGACTTATTTTACTGAGCAGAATCCTTTCCAGCTCCACCCATACAACCCCTGCATTTCAGTGATGGATACCTTCCAGCACTGCCCCTGGTCAGAGGGCCTTTTCTTTTCCGCTGAGTGTTTCTGTCCTGTGTATCTGCTATCCCCAGATGGTGATAACCGTGCAGGCTGCAGGAAGGAAAAGAGACAATGACAAAGACACAACTTTTTCTTAAATACCCCAGCTCAGAAGTAACACATCATTTTTGGCATTTGCTGATCACTTAACTATAAGGGGAATAAAGGGGTGGGTAGGAGATTGAATCCCTGGCCAAGCATCTACTTTCTACAATAATGCTCCTGTGTGGAAGAGAAAATGTGAATGTGTTGGGCAGATAACCATCTCAGCGTCGACTGCTTATTCATTGCAAAAACATTCAAATAAAAAGTCTCTCTTATTTTTACATTTATGTAAATTTAACAAATGATAGCATCCTGTTCTATGTTTTGATTCTTTTTTTAATAAAGTGTATTTTGAACTTCCTTTACTGTGAGTACATATAACTCTATCTGATTTTATTTATTTATTCTACTGCATGGCTATAAAATAATTTATTTAACCAATTTTCTATTAGTGAACATTTGTACCAGAAGAACAGTACAATAATAATAATTGCTACCCATTTGTATTACTATTTTCTTGCTTTAAGTTCTTAGACATGTAATTTCTTGCCCAAAGACTGCCTACTTAATATTTTGACAGATATTTCCAATGAATCAGTATTAAAAAGAAATTACCTATTTGTACTTTTACTTACAGAGAATTTCCTATACTCTTGCCAACACTATCTATATTACTTTTAAAATAATTGTCAACCCACTAGGCATAAAAGATCTCATTCTGTTTTAATTTACATTTATTTATTAGTTAGGCTAAATATCTTTTATATACTTATTTGTTGGCTATATTTCTTTTGTGAATTGTGTCTCTTAGTCTTGGTCTTTTGGCTAAGATCAAGTGTAAAATATGTATCAATTTTGTCTAATGAGGAAGAAAGGAAAAAAAATAGCTTTTGGATAAGTAGTCCAAGACAGAATTGCTTATGCCTAGTAATAGCTTAGCAATTCTCAAAGCACTTTTTTTTAAAGACTTTTATCTATTGGGCCTCCCCTGGTGGCGCAGTGGGTTAAGCAACGCACTACGAAGCGGATCGCAGCCACTGCAGCACGAGTTCGATCCCTGCTGCCAGCCAGGGTGGGGACCCACATGGTGTGGCAGACCTCTCCTGCTGTGCCCGCTGCTCCCCTCAGCAGTGTACTTCTGTTGATCTGCCTGTTCTGCTCCCCGCTCTCTGTGGTGAATCCTCTCACCCCCCTACACCTCTGGCCTGTACCCCAGTGCTTGTATGCATAAATAAATAAATCTTAAAAAAAAAAAAAGGCTTTTATCTATTTATGCATAAAAGAATCAGGGTATAGGCCAGAAGTGCAGGGGGTGAGAGGATTCACCAGAAACAGAGTGAGGTGCAGAACAGGCAGATCTACTGAAATACACTGCTGGAAGGTGGGGGAGGAGGAGCAGGGGTAGGAGAGTGGGCATGGGGGAGGAGACAGTAGAGGTCCGCTGCACCTTGTGGGTCAGCTCCCTAGCCAGGGATTGACCTCATGCAGCAGTGACTGGGAATAGCTTGATTGCGCTTGAGACTTTAACCCCTGCACTACCAGGGAGGCCCTCAAAGCACTTCTAAATGGCTATTTGCAGAGTCTGGGGCAAGTACAAATGGAGGCCCATGTGCCACAGTTAAATAAAACACATTCTATCTACCTACCTCAACAAACATATCTTCATAGGAACACATCAAAGATGACTAAATTAAATTATCATAATTTGGTTGATGGGACAGTATTTATTTACAATAAAGATATCTTTAATCTCTAAGTGTTAGATAATTTATAATTTTTGTTTTGGCTTCTGGTCAGCAAAAACACTACTATTATTATAATGGAGAATTTCACATAATTTGAACTGTTAAGAGCAGTGATATGAAGGCAATCTGATTTAAATAAAATGTCAATTATGGCAGCGAGCTCAAAATGTAAATACAATTTGCATCGTGAATTGGGGGAGAAAAGAGAAATGTTGATGCTTGGTAGTACTAGATGTGATATTTCATTACATAAGATCCTCTAGCACTTACGCCATGTGAAAGGAAGGATTTGACAAGGTAATTCATTTGTCTTTTCTCTCACCAAGCACTTCCGCAGCTCAAATCCTCCCAACAATCTGAAGCTTCCTCGGTCCCTGATGTCAGCTGTGGCACAGCCCACAAAACATCGTAGCTTTTGGATGCAGTCACCATTTCTCTTGAGGACATGGACCAAGAATTTCCTTGGGGCCTGCATGGTTGTAAGAGAATAGGTATTTCCAGATGGTTCCTCTCCTAGGAGGAATATAAGGGAACCAAATAAGGATCAAGGAAAGGAATAAGAACAATAATAAAGACACAAAAGACACAAATGAAAAGACAAGGACAAATTGGGGGCACTTGGTGGGGAGGGGGGAGGGGAAGGGTTAATGGCAGATGGGAGCACGGGGGACTGAGGTGATGGTGCACTGGTGATATGGTGATGGGGAATACATGGGGATTACAACTGATGTCAAATATATATAAATAAAAAAGTTAATAAAAAAATAAAATTTCAAATTAAAAAAAAAAGAGAATAGGTATTTAAGGCAACAGTGCTCCTGCTACTACAAGCTGTAATCATAAGCCACAGAGGCACCCATGTAGTTTTTAATATACATATTTGTGAGAAGGGGATTGTGAAAGTGTGGGGCCTGGTACAGGGGTCACAGGGAAAATTTTTGGGGTGATGGAAATGTTCCAAATCTTGATGTGGTTCATGTTTGTATCAATATATATATTTGTCAAAATTCATCAAATTGTATACTTACCATTTGTGCACTGTACATGTAAATTATACTGCAATAAAGTAATATTAATACTAAATACAAAAGGCCACCAGCGCATCCTTTTCTCTAAGCTGAAGGGGTAACCACACATAATGGCATATCTAGCATAACCATCTCATATATTTGCACATATATGCAAAAACATACCACATGCTTTCTTCTTTCTTTTTAAAACCTAGCTACAATCCCACCATACATGTGATTTTGATGTCCTTGATGTTATAGCTAAATCTGTCCTTTAGATATCTGGACATATGGCAGGCAGGCTTATAAAATGTGGGGTTGCCCTCCCTCTTTGGTCCAGATCATACTTTCCCCCACCCTTAACCTATCACCTTGGAGGTCCTGTTCTGGGAAAACTTTGATGCCTTCTGAATTTCTAGAACCATGGTTCCAGAGTGAGACACTATGACACTTCTGTCTACTTACTTAGAGGAGGAACAAGTTTTTTTTGCTAATCTATTTCGTAACTTTGGCCAGCATAGAAATTAAAGTTTCACTTTCCTTTGCCATATGTGGGTTACAAAGAGCTAAGTTCCTCCCTCATCCATATACATCAAAAGTGGAAAGAAGCAAGCAGGACCTGCCCCCAACGACCAAGTGCCAGGCTGAGTGCAGCCAGTTCCACCTCCTCTGTGCTTGATGTCATCGTTGTCGGGTGTGTCCCCAATTGGAAGTGGAAGTGGCCTTCACTTGTGGGGCTGTCTGGGTCCGAAGCAGGTTCTTTCCCTTGGGGAAGGTGTATCTTTAGACCTGTGAGCTCCCGCGCCCCCTCTCCCACTGCCTCTAGACAGTGGGTAGCAGGATATGCCAGCAGCAGGGCTGGCTTTTGTGTCTTTTCATAGCATAAATATGCCTTGTTTGGGACTGAACTGAGTATGCCCCTACTCCAGCTGGCACACAAGTGTCAGGCATAATGAAAACCTAAAAGCTAGATATGTCCAAGGTTATCTTCATGTTCTGGGTCAATGCTGATGCTGAGGTAATCTTGGGATCCATTGTAGCTGCTGGTTTGGGTCATATGGCTCCTTTGCTGGAATGTCCTCAAGGATAACCGTGTCGTTGCCAGCTGGGTATCAAGCTCTCTCAGCAAAACCTGGAATGGGACTAAAACTGATGACTTGCTTTTTTAAGAATAAAAATGAACTGGTCTGCTTGTGGTCCAGGTTGTGCTGAGAGAGCTTAACAACCTGGACCACAAGCAGACCAGTTCATTTTTATTCTTAAAAAAGCAAGTCATCAGTTTTAGTCCCATTTATTTGGTCAGCATTGGAGGCAGGTGAGGAAGGTCTCTGTTGGAAGACTGGACAAACCTTCAAGATTCCCACCCCGAGAGATGTTAGTCAGCCTCTCAGGGTGGTGGAAGATGAGGCTCCTCAAGGCCCAGAGTCTCAGAACACCACTATGTATGGCCCGAATTTACCCTCTTAAAGTCAGGTGATTGACGGCTGACACGGATGCCACACTTAAATTGTCGTGACCACGGCAAGGTCAGAATCTCGTGAGGTCTGCATTTATTTAAAAAATGAGACTGATGGGGGAAGGGTGAGGGTGGTTGACTCAACTCACTTTTGTTGTCCCTTTTAGATCTTACCTCTTCAATTTAAAATGTAGAATTTAAAGCACAACACAACTATTGAAGTACAGTAACACCAAATTTCACTTAGTGATCTTGTTTTTTTTCTGTTAAATATACTTCTTTGGGTATGAAAAAATAAAAATTCAGCCCTATTTTTGAGTATACCACATTTCCAGACCATGAGGAGATTATATTCTGAAAAACTCCTCAATTACATAACTCCTGCTTCTCCTGAAAAGTGCTGTGAGGTTGTGCTTTTGTAACTAACATATTAGGGAATTTGAAATTTGAAAAACGGCATAGTGAACCCCCAAGGACCCATCAAACAGCTTTAACAATTATCTACATTTTGTTGATTTGTGGGAAGCCCTGTTCTTTCTTTGAATTGGGATGAAGGAGCTCTCACTATTAATTTTGGTGGGATTACCCCCTTTCCTCCATTAAAAAAAGGAGAATTCATTGACAAGGGTCTTGGGGCTTAAGATGGCCCTGCTTTCTACGTGACTTTCAGAAAGCAAATGGAGGAAAGGCTGGTTCAGAGCAATGTATATAAATAGGCTTGTCCAGACTATTCTATACCCAAGTGGATAAAATGTAAATCTTAAGGCTTATATAAATCACTTGTTAGGGTTAGATGGCATTTGTAGGTTTGTGCTTGAAAGCTGTGAATTTTTGCCTTGGAAACCTGTGACCGTTTCTTTAGTATGGAGCATCTTTAAATAGCAAAATGGAGAAATGCCTTCTTAAACATGCTTGGCCAGGGGAAGAGGCTCCCTGCAGTAATCTGGAAGGAATAAAAGAGTGGAGGTGATTTAAGGAGGGAGGAAAAAGGAAAGAAGTGAGGGAGGGTAACAAAAATGAGAGAACTTTCATAAACCCCACGTTGATTTTACAGCCCAGCTTGAGATGAACCCTGAAAGCTTATGTCCTCTGCTCGCCCAAAATGGCGGGCAGATGCCTAAGTGCCCGCTTTGATAATAAGATCATCCCAACAGGTTTGCTTCAAAGCTACTGAAGCTTAAACATCAGGGCCCCTTCCTTGCATTGATCGCTTCTCAGACCTTGAGAGAAGTGCAGGGAATGTGCCCCGTGCTCATGTGTATGGGCTTCACACTACACAAAACCTGCATCCATTCATGCATCTCAGGAACCAGCTGTCAGGAGAACAGTGTGTGTCTGTGACAGTGTGGACAGGGCCTCAGCCTCAGAATTCCCTAGCATGGAGCTTTCTTTTCTTTCTTTCTGCTTTTTAATTCCTTTTTGTAGTTTGCAAGGATTTAACATAACTTGTATTTCTTTTGTGCAGATGAAATTATGCAGCAGGAAGTCAGACCCTTGGGGGCAGTGGATATAATTGAACAACTTCACAGACAATTTGCCATTCTTTCAGGTAAGGTGCAAATTTGTTTACATTTCCAGATTTTGTTGGGAGGTCCTGCTGAGATAGCCTAACCCCTCGAACCTCGATGAACATGATAGCAAGGCTCGGTCATCCCTTAAGCCTCAACAGGAGAGAATGAACTGAGGACTGTCCCACTGGAGGAGGGTGGGATCCCATAGGTGTCACTTGCTGTTGGGTGAAAGTTAGTATTGTCTAAGTACATTTTTTTTTTAAAGATTTATTTATTTATGCATACAAGCACTGGAGTACAGGCCAGAGGTGTAGTGGGGGTGAGAGGATTCACCACAGAGAGCGGGGAGCAGAACAGGCAGATCAACGGAAGCACACTGCTGAGGGGAGCAGCGGGCACAGCAGGAGAGGTCTGCCTGCACCATGTGGGTCCCCTCCCTGGCCGGCAGCAGGGATCTAACTTGTGCTGCAGTAACTGCGGTTTGCTTCATAGTGTGTTGCTTAACCCACTGCGCCACCAGGGAGGCCCCATTTGAAGTGATAAAGAACAGAGCTGAGAAGATTTTGAGGAGTAAAGAGAAATAACTGGTGACATCAACTGCAACCATGATGTTTAATGTTCTTGTTTGATGTTCTTCTAAGATCCAGCCTTAAGAGATCATTGTTTTCAATGGTTTATGAGCATTACTGAGGTTATTTGTTATTTGAGAGATTGGTCTTTTATTCTCAGCTCTTTCTCTTTTAAAGAGTTATAAGCACTTACTGGGGGGGGGGGAAATTTTTAGTGTAATTGGGGTTCATTTTGATTTTTTAAAATTATTATTAGATCTCTGAGAACCAAATTTTACTACATTATTTCCATTAAGCATTTGTGATAATGAGAAGCTAATATTAATAAAAGGCTGGAAATGATCTGAACCTATACACAATTCTAAAAATTTGTTCTTACTAGAATATTATATGCTTTTCTTCACTTAACCAAGGATGATATAACTTTACTGAAACTGGAGAAACCTATCAAGTCCTAAAAAAACAAATTTGGAAGCATGAGATTAGACATCCTTGTCATGTATCACAGAAGAATAAGGTGACAACTTGACCTCCATTTTTTAAAAACATCTCTTCTGAAAAAAACTACAAAGCCATCTTAGTTATATGGCAGAGAGAACATGTAATTGGTATGAGTTTCCCTGTACAACATGGGATGTAAAAAAAAGTCACATTTCCCCACCTCTTCACATCATATTTCATTTGCTCCAAACTCCTCATCCTACTGAGTTTTGGGGGGATATAATTTCCAATATTGGGATACTTCTCCCCATCCCACAATTGTACCCAGGATGGGGACATCTTACACAGTCCAGAACATTCTGAGGAATCCTCTGTGCTTTCCTCCACATCAGTCACTGCTTATATAGTTACTGAAATCTCACTAAGCCAGGGTTTCCATTTCTGTCTATATTGCTAATTCTTAAGACAGACTAGAATATAGTAGGTGACCACTTAAAAATTACCTAATGTCACCTTGTCCATCCTGTGATACCAGTTGACCCTGATGGGAGAACCTTACCAATCTTCTGAAGTACATTCTTGTAGCTTCCCACAGGGTTGTGTCTGGATTGAACCAAGGGTTGTGCAAAACCAACGGCAGGATGGAGACATGCTCCATATACCTGGCAATGTGGCTGTGCATGAGCTTCAGCACAGTCCCAAGGCCAGCGTGCGTCAAGGTCTAGAATGGATGATGGGATGGGAGGGGCAGCGTGGATTCCTCTGGCCTTAACACCAAATGCTGGTGCCTCAGCACATGACCATGCTTAGGTAATGACCCAGTGCCCATCTGGGAACGGAGTCCACTGACTGACTTATTTATACTTTGAGTGATTCTAATTTATCTCTTGCCAAATATTATAGAGGCATTTCCTTCTATTCTTATTTCTTAGAAGTAGTATAGCAAAAACAAACTGGTACAGCCAGTATTAGCTATGGCTTTAGAGTCTGCGCAGACTAACTACAGTACCTCAGGCAAGTTACTTCCCTACACCCCACTTTCCTCATTTGCATAATAAGTGGAATCATCATAATTTTTTTCCTTTTTTAAAAACTTCTTTATCTATATTTGATATCAGGTATAGTCCCTGTGGAATTTCCACCACCATTTCACCAGTTCCTTGTGCTCTTCCTGCCCCCATCCCAGTACCTCTCCTCCCCTATCCCTGCAAAATGTCTCTGATTTATTGTTGCCTGTTTTGGGTTTTTTTTTGTGTGTGTGTTTTTGCATGAAAAATGCCTAGTGTTATAATTGCCGGATGAATGTTTGGCTTTTTCTCCCTGATATGGTTTAATCTCATTAAATGTTTATTTTAAGGTTATATTACAGGAAACTAGTTTCGATATGATACAGTTTTTATAATGAACCAAGATCATGTTCACCTTGAGTGTGTTGTATAATGCCACAGTTCAGTGAGAAATAGAAGTAGCTGTCACCCTTTAGGACATTGAACTGTGAAAACTCACACTGGGCCCAGAGACTGTGGCAAAAACAATCTTTTCATTTCTGAGCTTCTTTTGTCATCTTTCTGCCTGAAGTTTGCCTTTTCCATGAGGGAGGCCTGGACTAGCCACGCTGGCATTTGCAACACTGCAAGTCCGGAAGGATGTCAGCAGCCGGGGGGTTCTCTGAATCTGCCTGGCTTGGGCATTAGCAACATGGCAGAGGCAACAAATATTAGCGATGAGGCCTGGGGGGCCTGTAGTGGTTGTGAATCAGGAATCCCGGGTTAGGTTATTTCTCATGGCTATGAACAGCTACCCCTGTTCTGAGTCACAGTGGTTTCCTTTCCTTGATTTAAGTGAGCAGAGTGAAGATATTTCAGTTGCAGGTGTTTCTACAACTCCCACTGCTTTCTGAAAAGAACCAAGGGCCCCATCCCGGAATGCAGGAAAGAAGACAGGGGGTCTTTTTCTCGATGAGGCTTTCCTTTTTTTTTTTTTTTTTAAAGATTTATTTATTTATGCGTACAAGCACTGGGGTACAGGCCAGAGGTGTGAGGGGTGAGAGGATCCACCACAGAGAGCGGGGAGCAGAACAGGCAGATCAACAGAAGCACACTGCTGAGGGGAGCAGCGGGCACAGCAGGAGAGGTCTGCTGCACCATGTGGGTCCCCTCCCTGGCCGGCAGCAGGGATCGAATTCGTGCTGCAGTGGCTGCGGTTTGCTTCATAGTGTGTTGCTTAACCCACTGCGCGACCGGGGGAGGCCCCCCTGCTGTGCTTACTGAGCATGCTCCCATAGCTGGTAAGGGAGCAGGGACTCGCTGCAGGAAGCCTGCCTCGGACCAGCGGTCAGATGGTTTGAAGGCGCTGGGTGGTGAAGTTTGTGAGCACGGGCTACTAGCAGGGATTAATAATGACCCAGGCTCCAGTCTCTGGTGGCTCTGACTTTGGAAGGCAACTTGCATGTTCCCAGTGAACTCAGGGTATTTTGAAGTCCAGGGCTTTGCTAGGAAACACAAGAATATAGTCAGGTTAATGTGGTGAAAAGATTAGATTTTGGACTCTGCAATTTGGGATTCACGTTCCAACACAGCTCATAGGTTGCTCTGAACCTTAGCTTTCTCACCTATAAAGTGGGTTGTTTTAAGCCAGGTGCCTAGCATGGCATCTGGCTACAAGAGTACTTGGCCTTTAGGACTTGTTTGATTCTTTTTTTCTTAAAGATTTATTTATGCATACTAGCACTGGGGCTCAGGCCAGAGGTACGGTGAGTGAGAGGATCCACCAGAGACAGAGTGGGGAACAGAACTGGCATATAGAATGAAACACACTGCTGAGGGGAGCAGTGAGTGAGGCAGGAGAGGTCTATTGCGCCACGTGGGTCACCTCCTAGGCCAGTGGCAGGGAACTCATGCTGCAGTGGCTGAGGTTTACCTCACAGAGCGTTGCTTAACCCATTGTGTCACCAGGGAGGCCCCCTTGTTTGATTTCCAAACTGCATAGCAAGTGGTCTGGAGATAGAAATTTCTAGTATATATCAGTGGCTCAAGGACATTAAGGCTGGCATCTTTAAGTTCTCCTTGAGAAAGTCTCTTGTTTTTAAAATCTTGGTCCCAAGATGACTGCTGCAGCTCCAGACTTCAAGTCTTGTGTCCAAAGCAAGAAGGAAAAGGAGAAATGCTGGCTTCTTTTGTCAGGAGAGCACAAACTTTCCCAGAAACCCTGCTTATATCAGAACTATATGAGGTAACTGCCAGTTGTAACAGCAGCTCTGAGAAAGCAGACATCTAGCTTTTTGAATACCATAGTGGAAAGTGGTTAGGGGAGAAGGGGTGGAAAAAAATTAGCCACTTATCACTATTTGCTATATGTATATCTTTTAATTATGAGTAGTTGTCCTTTTATATGTCTTTTTAATGGTTACCCAACCTTTCCCCTCACCTTGGAATTATTGTGTCTGAACTTCTCTCTCTCTCAAAACCTTTAATGCTTTTATTTTTTTTTCAAAACCTTTAATGCTTTTAGAAATAATTAATTAAATAATTAACAACGAAGGGGTAAAGTATTCTTAGGTTTAAGGAATCCCCAATGGTTCCCCCAGTGGAGCCCAGGATTGGTAGAGATGGAGTTCCCCAGGGCAAGTGGGAACTTCTCATCTGAAACAAAACTGAGTATGGAACCAGGTTGGTGAGCAGGGCCAAGGCTTATATATAAATTGGAGATGGAGCTAGCAACTTGTCACCTGGGAAATTAAGAGCGATACTAAGGTCTAGGGCAGTCCTGTCTAATAGAAATGTGATTTACTTTTACATTTTATAGTACTTTCACATTTTATAGTAGCCACATTTTAAAAAAGAAAAAGAAACAGATGAAATTAATTTGAATGTTTTATTTGACCTAACGTATCTAAAATATTATTTAGACATGTCACCAACCTTCAAAATTACAGAGAGCTCTCATACATCTTTTTGGTACTGAGTCTTCAAAACCTAGTTTGTAGCTTACAAACATCTCAATTTGGATCGGTCATATCTCAGCAGCCACCTGTGTCTGGGTGGTGCAGGCTACAAATATGGTTCTTGATTAAGTTGGACCAAAGAACTCCTTATACAAATGATTTATATCACCCACATTATTTTGAAATGAAGTGTATAGATATTATGACCTGTATGAAATTGGGTAGGCTAAACAGCTATAACGAATAGACTTCAAAGTGTATATGGCTCAGGGGCCTCCCTGGTGGCGCAGTGGGCCTCCCTGGTGGCGCAGTGGGGTAAGCAACGCACTATGAAGCAAACAGCAGCCACTGCAGTACGAGTTCGATCACTACTGCCGGCCGGGGGGAGGGGGGGGACCCACATGGTGCGGCAGACCTCTCCTGTTGTGCCCGCTGCTCCCTTCAGCAGTGTACTTCTGTTGATCTGCCTGTTCTGCTCCCCGCTCTCTGTGGTGAATCCTCTCACCACCCCCACACCTCTGGCCTGTGCCCCAGTGCTTGTATGCATAAATAAATAAATATTTTTTTAAAAAAAAGTGTATATGGCTCAAACAAAGACAATAGAAATTTGGCCTCCACTCTTACAATAGTCTAGCATGTACATTCCTGGCCAGTGGATTCTTTTTCTCCAGGTTAAGTTTCAGGAAAGAAGGTTTCTTTCTATTGTGACTCTCATTATTACCCATATGTGGCTTTTTTATTATCTTTGTCCAAGTAGCATACAGGAAAGAGACCATCTGCTTCCTTAAAACCTCAGCTCAGTGACAGCACACACCACCTTCCTTTGACTTGAACCCGGCTCAGTTAGATGTTAAGATGCACTTAACAGCATAGAAATTGGGAAGTGTAGTTCTGCATGTGACCCCCTAGTTATGCATATGCTTAAAAAAATGTAATTAAATAAGAGGAAAATAAGCTTGGTAGCATTGTATAGTTGGTCATCCTTGCATGCTAGTTTCTCATGGGAATGTGGGTACTGAGGCTTCTATGTACCAACAGGCAAGTCTCAGACTCCAGTAGGGTGTCTGAGAATTCAGCTCAATTCTGACATTATTTACTCTGAAAGAGCATCAGATTCCACAGATGAAGGACTGAGTCCTTGGCTCCACTTCCAATGCCAGCTCAAAGTCCCAGGCAAACCTGTGCTTCTGACAACTACTGGTTCCCAGAATCCCCTCCTCAGGCTTCGGGTGCCTGTCAAAAACCTCACATTATTTTGCTTTTGACCAGCTGGCTATAAGTCAGAAGCTCCCAAGACACCTGCCTCAGGTTCAATTAACTTGTTAGAATGGCTCACAGAATTTCAGAAACCCTTTACTCACTAGATCACCTCTTTTTTTTTTTTTCCAAAGATTTATTTACTTATGCATACAAGAACTGAGGTACAGGCCAGAGATGTGGGGGTGAGGGGGTTCACCAGAGACAGAGTTGGGGAGCAGAACAGGTGGATCTATTGAAATCCTCTGCTGAGGGGAGCAGTGGGCAAGGCAGGAGAGGTCTCCTGCCCCTTGTCGGTCACCTCCATGCCTGGAGAGGTCACCTCCATGCCTGGAGATCGGATAACTCATGCTGCAGTGTCTTGGATGCTTCAGGGTGCAGTGCTTAACCCCTTGCGCTACCAGGGAGGCCCCTAGATCACCTCTTTATTACAAAGGACACTAAAGGTAAGAATCTTCAATCAGCCAGGTAGGTAAGTGTAGGGTCAGAGAATGATCAGGTATTTCCACCCTCCCACCACTGTGATGATGGACATTCCAGGGTGGGCATGCGCAAGTGGGCGCACCTGAATTGGGGCATGGGCTTAAATGGGCGGCGTCAGGAGGACGCCAGGACCGACCAACAGACCCGACAGAATCAACAGGACTGACAGCACCAGCGAGCAGTAGGAAGCAGCCGAGAGGGTGAGATGCGCTGGGGGCTGGGAGGCCTGCCAGCCTCCCGGCCCCCCGACCCCCCTGCTTGCTATGTACCTGGCCACCTCTACTAATAAAAGTATGAAAAGCCACTGAGGGCTCCAAGACTCTCTCCCGTTCTGACCCGTCTGCCCAGAACCATCCCGAACCTTACTCCTGTGCCGCCCTTTCCTGCCGCTACAATAAGATACATAGAGCAAAGTTGGGGAAAAGCTGCTAGGCCTTCCCCAGATGTGCCATTTCTGCCCAAATCTTGCTGCGTTCACCAGCCCAGAAGCTCTCCAGAGCCCCTTCCTCCTGAGCTTCATTACATCGGTGTAAGTGATTCAGTTACTGACCACTGGTAATTCCACTCCACCTCTAACTCCTCTTAGGAAATCGGGAAGTGTAATGGGAAGCCCCACCTTCTATTTTGTTTCCCTGACCACCAGACCCCATCCTCTGGCATTTACCACAATTTGCTTTCATTAACATAACAAAAGTTACCATTTTACCCCCTGTGCTTAGGAGATTCCCCCAGAAACTTTGAGCCAGCAATCGTGAACGAAGACTAAAGATGGATGAGAAATTTGCTGTGGTCATTTGAAAAAAAAAATTTCTGTTGTTACAGGGCAACCCTAATATAAAATGGGTTTGCCTGACTGGGTCCTTACCCGCGCGCTTGAAAGGCTTTTGTAAGAAGCCCCAACTGCAGGTACACACAACGTAAGTTAATAAACGGTTTTATTTACAAGAGACGGGGAAATACTGTTACAGGGCAGGGAGAGGAGTACTTTAGAACTTTTAAACTTGCCCTCTTTGAATAGGCTTTGTTATTTGCTGTATTAAGGTAAATATATAAGATTTTTAATGGAAAGGAACTTTAATATAATTAGGGTACAATATAGAAAGGATAAAGAATGTAGTTGAGTATTTACTTTTTTTTTTTTGAGGGTAAAAGTTTAGCTAAATAGGATTGGCTTAAAGCAAGGCTTAAAAGTTTGACACACGTTTAAAGGACTTTTTAGTAGAGACCCATAGAAAAGGGTTAGAAAGAGTTAGATAAATTTGGGAGGAAAAGAGTAAAATCAAAATCAAGATGAAAGCTGCCATTAACCTTTTTATGGGTTTTTTACCCACATTTGTTTTAACTAGTTTAAGACTAAAAAGTAAGCATAGTTTTTTTACTTTTTTTTGCTTTATGTGCTTTTTTTAGGTTTTTCTGCTGCTTTCCATCCTGCTTTTTTTGTTTGTTTTTCTGCAGAGTTTTTTTCCCTGCTTAACTCCACGTACTTAGGGCAGAACTGGGGTTTTAGAACTTTTCCTTTTCTTGGGGACCACCCTGTTACAATGCCATAATTAATAATAATGAGAAGAGAGGGATACAGATCCGAAAAACTGGAGCTGGAGCCCAATGGCATGCTGAGAGATGGCTCCGAAAGAAAAGAGAGTCCCTTGAGGCCCACATGTCTGCTTTTATACCCAGCACAGCTACTTAACTCCACTCTCAGGTCTAAGTGATCTGCTCTTTGATAACGACCTTATGGGATTTGTAGTTCCTGGATATTGTAGGTTTAGAGTGGGGGTTGGAGTCCATAACCTATTTGTGTAATTTATTCAGGAAGACCTTTCTCCCCTAACACTATTAGTCACAAAGTCACAACTATGATTTCTAGATAGACTGGATGAAATAATTGAGGAGTTCAGTGTTGGTCTCTATACCTGGGGTTACCATGAACATGATGGTTGCAAAAGCTGGCATGCAGCATGCGTGATCAGATTCCCCAGAGGTCTTACTGTTGGTAATTTTTTGAAATAGTAACCGATTGTTGATAACTTTCTGAACAATGTAAGTATTGTCTTTCCCCAATAAATGGGGTAAAATCCAGTCTATATTAAAATCATCTAAAAAGACATGGTGATTTTTGACATTATGGACAGACCTTGAGGGCATTATGTTCAATAAGTCAGACAGAGAAAGATAAATAGTGTAAGATCTTAGTTGTCTGTGAAAATTAAGACTCAGATCAAATTAATGGTTTCCAGAGTTGGGGGTGAGCTGTGAGAGGGTGGGGGAAATGGGTGAAAGTATTCAAAAGGTACAAGCTGCCAAGAAGATAGATCATCTCTGGGCATGTTGTATAAAGTGCGGTAAGCAATTAATATTGTGTTGTATATTGAAAGTTGTTAAGAGATTAGATTGCAGAAGTTCTCATTACAAAACAAAAAACCAACTATGTGAACTGGTAGATGTTAACTAAATTTATTGTGGTAATCGTTTCTCCATAAATACATACTTCAAATCTCTACTGTCACACACCTTAAACCAATACAATGTTGTGGCAGCTATACTCAATAAAACTGAAAAAAGACTATAATTAAATTAGAGTTAGAGTATAGGATTAAATCACTATAAGTGGATTTTTCATTTATAGTAAGTCTCTGGTAAGATACTTGGAATCACACTTATATGAAACAACTCAGGTCCTGGGGTTTCCAAAGTGTCCCCCACTCCAGGGAGTGGTACTGCCATTTTCCTAGATAAAATCATTCTTTTGGGAAAGAGAAAAGAGTACTGGGAAGCAAATAGTAGTGGTTGTGTTACAGGGTAGGGAGAGGAGCATCCCAGAACCCCCAAACCTGCCCTCTCCCAATGGGTTCTGCCATCTACCTCATCAAGACAAATATATAAGGCCTTTAATGGAAAGGAACTTTAATATAATTAGGGTACAATATAGAAAGGACAAAGACATAGTTACTAAGTTAAGCATCTAAAGTTACCCATCTCCTTGAGGGTAAAAGTTCAGCCAAATAGGATTGGCCCAAAGCAAGGCCCAAAAGCCTGCCACAGTCTAAAGGATCTTTTAGTAGAGACCCATAGAAAAGGGTTAGAAAGAGTTAGACAAATTTGGGGGAAAAGAGCAAAATCAAACTCAAGATGAAAGCTGCCACTGTTAACCTCCCCATGGGTCTCTCACCCACATCTGTTTTAACTAGTTTAAGACTAAAAAGCAAGTGCAGTTTTTTTCACATGTCCCTTTGCTCCATGTGCCTCCTCCACACCTCCTTGCTGCTCTCCATCCTGCTTCCTTCTTCCTCCCTTCCTTCTGTCCTCGTACTTCCTCTCTCCAGCATCTTCTTAACCCTGCTCAGCTCCACCCACTTAGGGTGGAACCAGGATTTTGGAACTTCCCCCTTTCCTGGGGACCACCCTGTTACATTTGCTTCACTATCTCTCCCATTGTTGGTCTTCACCAACTCTCTATAGGATTTCCCAGGACCCCAGATTTTCCTCTGTATGACAAAAGTCTTCATGTCAGGCAACACCAGACCCTTGCTGGAGGAATTTTATGAATCCCAACATTTAACTGTATTTTCTGTAACACAGTAGCTAGGAAAGATAGCTCTCTTCCATTTAATGAAAAGGTAAAATCATACTAGCAGGAGTGAGGTTTACTTTAAGTCACCATGTTCTTAGTCCCAATAGTTTGGTTTCCTTTATCTTACTTGAATGGGACTTTGACATATTTTCCTTTCTTTCATTTGCATTTCCACCTTTCTTCACAAGGTGGCACTGACTGCTCCTTTGTGGGTTGTCCATGGCTATACGTGGGTCCTGCTTTGTTTCATGATATCTGCCTCTTCAGACTAACTCAGCATCAGATGGTGTCCCATTTAATATCGGGGTCTCTCTGTTGGTCCGTATTGGTATTAACGAAGGTACAAAAAATGTCATTTAGCTTTCTCCATTTAGATGTAAATAATTTTAGTTTACAGTTAATGATAACTGGCATGATCACTTAATGATATAATCATTCCCTAATGAATGTTTTAGGATGCTTTGATTCCTTGAAATAATTTAACCATTCTTGCGACAAATATTGGTTATGCAATTAACACATCATTATATGCTTCTAAATCTAACCTTAGCAGAGATATAAATTCTCTTAATTCACATGTCTCTGAAACTTCCTATATAGTTGTAAAATTGCAGAGAAGAAAAATACGAGGTGAAAATTGATAGTATCCTGATTTTAATTGTTTTCAGTGAACATAATGAGGTGGATCAGTTTCCTGTTAAAACTTGACAAGCACCTAATCCACAAGTATTTTTTTTTAATTGAAGATAATCACACAGGACTAATAAAGGGCACTTCCTGGAGAAAGACTGGCCAGCCATCAGGACAAATCTCACAGTTTTGTTCTATAGTAACTGGTCTCTGAGAGCCAGCAACTCCCATGAACAATCCCCTATTCTCTTGTGATACAAATACTCATGTTTGCTCTATGAGGCAGTCTCTCCTTTGAAATGAATTTACATGGAAAGTCTGTGTGAGCAGAAGCACCATCAGGCAGGACGGCAGAGCAGAGAGGGCCTATGATCTAAGTGTGGTTGTCAGCAGGTAGCCTGGGAACAGGATTGGTTCTCTGGGGGGCCTCTCCTGAGCACTGCTACCTTTGTGGCTCTGAGTCTGTCTTTTTTGTAATTTCTTCCTTGATCTCACTCCCTCATTAGTCACACAGTCCTTGTCTGACTATACGCTGGTACCTTTCTCTTTAAGTGAAATACATACAATCATTTTTAGGTGACCTTTGCTATGATGGACAGAATCTGGAAGATATTTGCAGAATTTCCATGGTGCTGGTTCCTCAGTTGTCTCAGTTCTTGTTGTAATTTTTTCTTATCCCATCTTGGTTAAAAGTCAGAACAATGAGTCTGTGTGTGCTAATGACTTAATAGCTGTTTGGAAAAGTAAATATTCAGTAATTGAAAGAAAAAGTAATAGTTTAATTTTATTCTTAAACACAATTATTCCAGGCCTTGGAACCAGACTAGACATCACTATACTTATTTTCTGTTCTACTTGATTTGCATACTATATTGCTTTTTATCCCAGCAACCATTAGCATAGGTAGAATAGTAAATAATGCCAGCATAAATAAATAATATTGCACTTCATTTTTGTAATCAGCAAGTATCAGATGTAAAACAGCATGGGGGTTTAAGAGAGTTAACCCTAAAAGCCCAGTTTCACAAAGACTCAAAGCCATCCAAAGGGATTTAGTACAATTTAATTTGTGAACCCCCTCAAGCTGGCAGCATGCATAGCATCTGAGAGATGCTAATTATTGTTTCCATCAGAAATTAAAAATATTCATTGTGCTCCTGTGAGTTTACTGACTACCTGGAACACATTAGGGAATTGTGGGATAGAACTTGGTCATGTGGCTACAACTAGCAAGGAGACTTGGAAATATAATGCATTTAATTTAATCTGGGTGACTTCTGCTCCAATGAATTAAATACTTAAATATTAATTTTTATGGTTTTATTCTTATGGGGCTAGTTTATATTCTTACTTTATAAATACCCAAAGGCAGCCAATTATTGTCTCCTTGTAATAATTATCATAACTGGGGCCTCCCTGGTGGTGCAGCGGGTTGAGAACCGCACTGTGAAGCTTCCGCAGCACTGCAGCAGCAAGTTCGATCCCCGGCCAGGGAGGGGACCCACAAGGCGCAGCAGACCTCTCCTGCATTGCCCACTGCTCCCCTCAGCAGTGTATTTCAGTAGATCTGCCTGTTCTGCTCCCCACTCTGTCTCTGGTGAATCCTCTCAAACCCCCCACCCCCCTACTCTGGCCTGTGTCCCAGCTCTTGTATGCGTAAATAAATAAATTATCATAACTGTTGTCATTTATTGAGCACTTATATTTACTAAACACTCTGCTAAGGTGCTTTTCATATATGTTCTCTCTTA
This sequence comes from Galemys pyrenaicus, assembly GCA_019455555.1. NCBI lineage: Eukaryota > Metazoa > Chordata > Mammalia > Eulipotyphla > Talpidae > Galemys > Galemys pyrenaicus. Next base: position 4,338,477 of record JAGFMF010011690.1, on the reverse strand, counting down.
ATCCTTACAATAGTTTTTGAGGTAGGTACAAGTGATATTCTTATACATCCTATTTATGTTAAATATCTTGCCCAAAATCACATAGCTATTAACTGAAAAAGCAGGATTTGAACCAGGTTGTTTGATTTTAGGGTTAACTCTCTTAAATCCCCATGCTGTTTTACATCTGATACTTGCTGATTACAAAAATGAAGTGCAATATTATTTATTTATGCTGGCATTATTTACTATTCTACCTATGCTAAAATAATTAAGTGACTATTATCTTCTGTCTAGTAACTATCTTCAAAGTTTTTGATAATTGAATTCTCACAATACCACTGAACAGGCATGAAGGAGAAGAGAGGCTTGTTCAAAATAACTCAATGTAAACTTTCCCAAATTCTAGTCTGAAGTCACATAAAATCATATAGAAAAGGGGGTGGCCAGTACACATCTTCCAGCTTGACATTAAAGTCCCTTATCTTGAGAGGTAGGAAATGAAAACATTTCGCTAACATACTTGACCGCTGTTTTGTTGCAGGAGGCCGGGGGAAGGATGGTGCCCCCATCATCACTTTTCCAGAATTTGTGGGATTCAAGCATATCCAAGAAGAGGACTTCTTGAATGTCATGACCTACCTGACTAGCATTCCCAGGTGAGTTGAACACAGAATTCTCTTTCTTTCCTAGTCATTGGCTTTATTCCACATTTCCAAGTGGCAGGGCTGGGTTAAGACACACATGAATGAGCATACTATGTTAATTTGGCCAGTTTTTCTCATCTATTAGTCATATACAAAGAATGTGGAAAAAGACTAGAATACAACAATAATCAATGAGTACAGATTTGACTATGCTATGCACATAGGAGATAAGAGATAAGAGGTGTTGTTGGGCCAAGGAAAAGTTGCTGGAACAGCCAATGCTACCTTTGTCTTCAGGCTCACTGCTCTAGGCAAAGGTTATCTGGTTTGCTGGAGCCTGTCATTCATCTGGAAATTGTGGCTGGTACACAAGGAGCTACATGTGGACTTATTTATTTCCTCTGAATTGGAATTTAGGGACAGATTTTATAGGTGTCATGGTCAAATGGGTGAACCAAGACATAGAACAAGGAAACTTAAAGGCCAGGAGTACAAACTGTTCTTAAGCTGAGCCCATGATGGACGTGCCTTCAGGCACCTGTGCCTGTGACTTCAGCACTCTCTAGCTCTGCCCTTACATCTTTATGTCACTTAAGTTAATAAATACCCAGCTCTCCAATAAATTGATTCCACTCCAAATACCCAGGCTCTTGCAACAAAATAAGTGGGCGAGATTTTAGCACAGTGTTTCCATGTCTTACCTCTGCATGTAAAGGACTGACTGATCTAAGCTGGCTATGTAATGGATGGTGTGGGCCAGAGTTCATATTGGTAGCACCCATTCCACAGATAGTAATAGAAGTGAGAGTGGGGCCCAAACCCGATCCACAGACAAGAGTGTGTTCCTGGAAAGGATCTACCCTCTGTGGGTTTGTATCACTTATGAATTCATCTGTTAATGAGTGTATGGTTAAACATTTACACAACATAGCCATGGGTGTGCTGTTTTGCTTGCTTTCCACCTGCTTCAGATGGTGTAGAGGTAAACACCAGTTTTGTGACTGAGACACCACCTGGGGCCTGCTCCCGTCTGTGGAGATTAGGATGTTAACAGTTTGCTTTACCCAGCGCCACTGTAAAGGAATTTTCTGTTTCTGTTTTTGTTTTTTACTTCTTCAGAGAAGGTTATGGATTCATTTTTAATGTGCAAAGTTTGGAACTTGAATCTATTTCAGCCATTCTTCCCTCTCCTCTGGTCTTTGCATATGGATGTGCTCTGCAGGCCAGTGTGGGCTCTGGGGCTTTGTTGGTTTGAGTGAGGGATGGTGCAGGTCTCCTGGGCTTTGTTCTGTGGTTGCCTGCACGAACGCCTTCCTTACCTTCTAGGCCTGGTTAACTTTTACATACTCATCAGCCTTTGTCTGGACTTATTTCTCCAAAGAAACTTTCCCTTACCCCAGTTCTGTTCTCACAGACTCTTTTATTTCCAGACTCTTGAGCTCATGTCTTATGTAACACTACAGCATGTGGGGGTTATTTCTAATTTCCCATTAGACTAAATTACTCAAGAGGAGGAGCCAATGTCTTCTTCCCCTTTTTGTCCTTTATTTGAATCTGGGCATTAGCCCAGCACCCAGCACTGTGTCTGGTTATTAAACTGCAGTTAGCTGTCTTGCTGCAAATATTTTTGCTACATAACTAATTAGTCAAAAGGCAGTTATACCGGGGCCTTCCTGGTGGTGCAGTGGGTTAAGCAATGTGCTATGAAGCAAATCACAGCCACTGCAGCACAAGTTCCCACCAGCCAGAGAGGGGACCCACATGACACAGCAGACCTCTCCTGCCTCGCCTGTTGCTCCCCTCAGCAGTGTGTTTTGGTCAGTCTGCCTGTTCTGCTCCCCACTCTGTCTCTGGTGAATTCTCTCACCCCCCCACACCTCTGGCCTGTATCGCAGTGAGTGCTGTGTGCATAAATAAATAAATCTTTAAAAAAAAGGCAATTATGCCATCAAAGGACATTCAAAAGGAATGAAACATGAAAACTAATAACAAAATATTCGAATATGTTTAAAAAGTATACAGATTCTTGGCAATATTGTATAAAGAACTGATTTTCTTTTGTGGATTGAACCTAAGAACTTGTCTTCTAAGTCTTTCATTTTTTCATTCGTTGCACTTTTCTTTTTTTGTTTGTTTTTTCAGTGATCAAACTTAACTACAAATGCAATGTCAGAGAGTGTAAAGCCAGATTGCATACTCGTTTTTTTAAAAAAAAGATATATTTATTTATGCATATAAAAACTGGGGTACAGGCCAGAGGTATGTGGGGGAGGTGTGAGGGATTCACCCGAGACAGAGCTGGGAACAGAACAGACAGAACAACAGAAATACACTGCTGAGGGCAACAGCGAGTGAGGCAGGAGAGGTCTGCAGCGCCATGTGGGTCACCTCCCCAGCCTGCGGCAGGGATTGAACTCATGCTGCAGTGGCTGCGGTCTGCTTCGTAGTGCATTGCTTAACCCATTGTGCCACTAGGGAGACCCTTGCATACTCCTTAGTATACCAGAAAATCAAATCAATTTGCAAAGAGTTGGTTTCTTGTTTTGTTTTTGGAGAAATGAAGCCAAACTCTCAGCAAGTATCAATTCTCTTCTCTTTTACTACAAACTTGCCGTATGACTAATTAGTTAGGGGATAAAAATAAATGACGCAGAATGACTTGTGGTGAAACTAGAACCACTCAAAAAATCATGTTGGTAGACTTTCTGGTTCTGTTATGATTCATTGCAGAGATACGGTGATTGTTGTAGAGTGTGAGTAGGGTGTTGGCATAGAAAGGGAGCCCCTTTTTCCCTGCTTCCTCTACTTCCTGGGTTATGGGGAGTTGTTGAACTCGGTCATTCTTGTTGGTTCCTAGACAATGACATGTCATTTTAGTAATTTCTTCCACGGAGAGCAACAAGGAAGAGAGTGAGCGGGAGGTGGGCAATAGGCGAAGTATCCACCTCCCAACCCCCGCTCCATTATATTTGTTTTAAACTCACTTCTAGTTTTACTTTGTCCCAGGACATAATCATAGTCTCTATGAAATGGGTGATTTTTCATTTTTGTACTGCAGCCTTTCTGAGGCACATTGAGCACTGCATACATACCAAGTACCACCTGAACCAGTGTGGAAAGAAGTAGGGGTGGGAACTCCTATCTCACGGATGTGCAGGAGAAGACAAAAAAGGGGCTACTGTTTTGGCCTGGTTTCTCTTTCCTGCTTTTGTTCCTTGTATAATTTCTTGTAAAAGAGAATGTATTTTCATTTCCTAGAATGCTGTCTGACCAGTTGTTTCCCCTTTTTCTTTCTGATATTTGCTCATACTCACTAGCTATGTTTCCCATAGCTACCCCTTGTTCCTTTCAACATAAAACAGACAACGCATGAAAGACCTGAAAGGGGAACTTGACCTGAACCTTGCATTCTAGTTTGCATTTCAGTTTCCAAGGAAAAACACCTCCCTCTTCCTTTTGTGATTTCCTTTTATCACAATTTGTTTATTTTTAAATATTATAATGGTTACCAGGCACTAGAGGACCTCCCCAGGCTGCAAAAATGTTTTGTAGGCGGTTGGCAGAGGGTTCATGACATAGAACAGGGAAGAATTAATGCAACAAAAGGGAATGGCAAGACACTCAGTGTACAGTAAGGGTGTCTCCATGTCCAAAATTAGTAGAGATCTCTCATTGGACTAAATTGTGAATGCAGGGCCTCCCTGGTGGTGCAGTGGGTTAAGCAGTGCACTATGAAGCAGACCACAGCCACTGCAGCACGAGTTCGATCCCTGCTGCTGGCCAGGGAGGGGACCCACATGGCCCAGCAGACCTCTCCTGCTGTGCCTGCTGCTCCCCTCAGCAGTGTACTTCAGTTGATCTCCTGTTCTGCTCCCTGCTCTCTGTGGTGAATCCTCTTACCACCCCCCACACCTCTGGCCTGTACCCCAGTGCTTGTATGCATAAATAAATAAATCTTTTAAAAAAAATAAATTGTGAATGCAGAAAAGTCCTCCCACTGCAGCTCATTCTTCACTGGATCTTTGTCTTGAATATCAGGAAACTCATCACCTGAATCTTGTCATGATATTCTATAAAAAGTGCCACAGGAGTTCAGGAGAGAGAGAGAAAGAGAAAGAGAAACTGAGACTGAATTTTCAGATGAGGGAGCAAGTTGTGTTGGGAGCTTTGGACACATCCCAACTCTAGATTGAAATCCAGTTTCTCTTCTTCACTAGTTGTGAGTTGACTTCTATTTCCATCCCCTGGGAGTTTGAGGTCATAAGTAAAGAACAGTTGGGGATTTATAGTCCATTCAGTTTGATCAGAAGAAAGTGAGGCTTCTTTTTGGATAGTGGTGGGAAGTAGAGCTGGAAAGACAGTTGGGAACAGACCGGGCAAGGCCTTGTCCCCCACATTAAGCCATGTAGGCTCAGTGAGCTGGGAGAGGCCAGAGCTTAAGTTAGTGATGGTGGGCGGGGGGGATCAGTGCTAGTGGGATAAAGGAGGCAGGGAAACCCAGTAGGCAGGGAAATCAGGAAGGGGCCTTCCATTGTGAAGTTGGAGGAAGTGAACTGGGTTGGTGGCAGGAGGACTTAGATGGAAAGGGGTGGACAAGAAAGATGGGCTCCGGCAACTTTTGAACTGAGGTTTCATTTTGGTTTTGATTGTCTTGCTTTTGGTCCCAACTGCACATTGGGATCACCTGGGGAGTTTGTTTTTTTTTTTAAAGATTTATTTATTTATGCATATAAGCACTGGGGTACAGGCCAGAGGTGTGGGGGTGGGGGTTGAGAGGATTCACCAGAGACAGAGTGGGGAGCAGAACAGGCAGATCGACTGAAACACACTGCTGAGGGGAGCAGTGGGCAAGACAGGAGAGGTCTGCTGGGCCATGTGGGTCCCCTCCCTGGCCGGCAGCAGGGATCAAACTGGTGCTGCAGTGACTGCGTTTTGCTTCATAGTGCGTTGCTTAACCCACTGCGCCACCAGGGAGGCCCCACCTGGGGAGTTTTAAGACAATCCTGACGATGCCTGATATAACTCAGACCAATGAAATCAGAATTTCTGGGGGTGGACCATGGACCCAACAGTGCTGAACGCTCCTGGGTGACTGCAGTGTGAAGCCACATCTGGAAATGACTCCTAGGACCTGACAGGGAGAAGCTGTGGGGAAAGATTTGAGATGTGTGAGGGTGAGAATGTGGAATGAGACTTAGTGTTTGGCTAAGATGAGGTGCTGTGGAATGCGGGGATGTTGAAAGGCTGAGGGAGAGCTCTACCCAAATCTTTATGTTAGCCTTCACAGTTCAGGATTTCTTTTTTTTAAAAGCAACCTAAGCAAAAAAAAAAAAAAAAAAAAAGTCAAATTCCTTTGTTTCCTTGAGTCTGGGAGTTCTTTATGAATTATATGTAGTACACAAGCAATGACTGAATTATAAATGTTTCACATGTATCTCACGGTATTAAAACACATGACTATCATTACCATATCAGCATTCTGTTTCCAGTAACAACTGAGGGCCCATTTAAGCCTGTCAGGTGCCATCTGCTGTGCAAATTATACTACAAAGGATTTTCAGAATCCATTTCAGAGCAACAGAATAATCTTAAGGGTCAGTTTCTCAGAGGTATTGCTTATGCAAGGTATTTCATTTAAAGCAAGTCTCCTGTGGCTACAGATTGCAGCCACATGGTTTAAAAAGGCACTAGTAAAACATTTGAACCACAGAGCTGGCCAACTATTCTTAAATCATAGTTGTTTCCCCCCAGATCATTATTTGTGTTACTAAGTGTGGATTTTTATTGCTGTATTCCTCTAGTTTCTTTGTGTTTTCTTCCAGTTCTGAGTTCATTATTAGAAAGGGGTTGGAAGAAAGAACTTTTATTAGGTGATAGGGCTTTCTCTGTGAGGAATCTGTTGAGAAATTTAGTTAGAAGTTACGTTAGAAGTTAAGTTAGAAGAATGTTCTTCCCATAAAGGACATGCAATCTGACATTTCTCCTTTAGGAGGGGAAGGGAGGACAGTGTTCCTCTTTGGCCTGTGAATTATGAAGCCTTCTTCTTTCTATTAAAAGACTGATGGGATTTCCACTACTCGTCAGCTTTAGAAACCAGCCCCTCCAGAGAAGTGGGTTCCATCATCTGGGCCTCTTACTAGAATGAAGGGAAAGTCCTTGTGTTTGACTGGCTTTGAACACTTTTAGTGGGCAAAAGTGCTGCTTTAATTGAGTAGCTAGAAGGAAGTTATTTCCTGGATGTGGACTTGCCCCCCAGAGTGAGGAAAATGGAATCTTCGCTGGACTTCTGTGGGAAGAAATCCAGAGCAGGCTATGGTGTTGGCTGTGGTGTTGCCCAAGGAGAAGATCTGATGAAGAGCCCTCAGGAAGAGGCCTGGAGCGCTAGTCCTTAGACACCAACTGAGGCTCACATTAGAGAGTGCCCCCGGCTAGCATGACGCTGGCATGTCAGTCTGCTCAAAGAAGCTGAGTAACCTGTACTAGAGGGTAAGAAAAACATTAATATGCCAGATTCCTGTCCTTCTCTGTGAGGCCTGGGGGTCAGATGTTATTTCTTCCCAATAGAATGACCTAGTGCATATATAAGGTCTTTTCTTTGTTAATTGATTAGGAGCCGGTTTTAGAACACCTCTACCACACCTTGCTGTGAGGCAGCTATACTGCTGAGGTGGAATCCCCTGTCCCTTTTCTGAAATGTTGAGTTTAGTTTTCTGTAGACATTCAAGTACAATCTCTTGCTTGAACTTATGGGTGCTAATAGTCGTAAATATCTAGGATTTGGTCCAAGATAAAGAATTATAAAGATACCACACCCACAAAGGCAGCCTCCTCTATGACTATATTATGTTATATACATTATAGCATATCATTTTATATTAGGGCTGTTTTAGTGTGGTGGTTTAAAGTGTTGGGGTGAAATGGGTGAAGGGATAGGGTGTGATTAATTTTATTTATTTATTTTTTTAAGATTTATTTATTCATGCATACAAGAACTGGGGTACAGGTCAGAGGTGCAGGGGGTGAGAGGATTCACCAGAGACAGAGTGGGGAGCAGAACAGGCAGATCAACCTAAACACACTGCTGAGGGGAGCAGCAGGCGAGGCAGGAGAGGTCTGCTGCACCATGAGAGTCCCTGGCTGGGGATCAAACTCATGCTGCAGTGGCTGCAGATAGCTTGATAGTACTTACTTCAAACCCTGCACACCAGGGAGGCCTGAAAGGATGACTTTTTATTGGTTGTTTTATTATGTTATGGTCTATATTTATTTATTATCACTTGTTACTATTTATTGCTGACTATTTTGAAGCATATTGACAGTATAAAAGGAGGATTCAGAGTTAGTTCAAGTATCTTATTAAAGGACTCTAGACACTAGCACAAATGCCTTTTCTGACTAATCTTTGCAAATTCACTTGATGATAAACATTGCATTAAATTTAGTAATCGTCTACATTCAATAATATCAGAGAGAATTTTCTAGGCTAAAAGCAATCAAACTTTTTCTGTAAATATTTTAGACTTTACAGGGATGTGATCTCATCATTTCAACTACTAAACTTTTCAACTAATTGAAAACAACCATAAACAATATGTACACAAATGACTGTGGCTATGGTCTAATACAACTTTATTTACTTAATATGAGTGGAGTGGGCTTGGCACATGAGTTGTAGTTTGCAAACCTGGTTCACAGCAGTGATCCTCAGACATGAGCATATACCAGAATTACTTGGGGGGATGTTAAATCACAGATTGCTGGGTCTTCACCAGAGTATCTGATTCAGTAGGTTAAAGGTTGGGCTGGATAAGTTACCGGTAGATGCTGCTGCTGCTGTTCTGAGGACCATACTTTGAGAACTACTCACAAAAGCAGTGATAGATGTTAAGACCAAGTAGAAGAAAGTATTTGTATAAATTCACATAACTGGTGAAAGGCAAAACTTGGGACTTAGATTTCCTGACTTCTGACTCAATGCTATTCAGATAATGTGGTAGTGGTTATTTCCATGATGCTAACTTCTGTATTTATATTTCTTGACTTACCAGCTTTAGACTATTTTGTGATTCTTTACTGTCAGAATGTATACTTAGGGTGGTTTCTCTCTCCTAGTGCCTTTTTACAGGCTAATTTTTGTTAGTTACATTATTTTTAGATCATGTGATGGTTACCCTCATGAATTAAACAACACATTTAACTTCCATCTGGTGGTCCACAACTTTAGATAATATCTGCTGAATTCTACTATGTATTTCATCTTTCTTTATTCTCCCTGTTCTTCAAGTTCTTCCATCTATATACTATCTATATACGATTTCCTTTCCATTGCTAAGATTTATAATCATTTTACACTGTTACTTTGTTTTTCTTCTTTGTAAGTTGATACTAAAACTCAGTTACATGCATTTTTATGCATAATATGATCAGATCTCAAAGGGTGAGAGAATCTTATATCATAAACCTGTGGCACTTAAAGAATGATGGAAGTGTTAAGGTAAAATGAATTTTCTCTCATATTCTATCAGTTGCTCAAAATCACATCATAAATTTAAATAGTTTCAGACTCAAACCATGAATTTTTTATATACCTTTTCAAAAGGAATGTCAAAATGCCTGGTATTTCTAATTATTTTTCTTATTTTTAGAGTGACATATATCTTTCTTACATTATTGTTACATAGCAGATTCCTTCTCATAGACTTTGAATAATGCAACAATTCAATGTTGAAGCTATTCTAATTCATGCTGGTTGCTGTTTCAACTTGCTATAGACTGTTGCCTTGGTGTTGCTTTTTATTTTATTATATGTGGAAAGGTCCACTGTCTTTTTTTTTAATTTTAGTTCCACTGAAAAACTTTCCAATTATTTCTTTTTCAGAACAAGTATGACATATTACATGAGTCTTATAAGATCAGAAGACTTATGAGTGTCAGAAATGGTTGTGTGTTGTCCTCACACCTGATTGACACTTTGAGTCTAGATTTTCTTGATGTAAAGTAACACAGATCCAATGATTTCCAGCGTTACTAAGAGAGAGCCAAGGCCAATCCCTTGCACAAAGGTCCTATTCTCATTCTTTCATAGGTAAGCTGTGTCTTTCTCCCCATTGGAAGCTTTTAAGATATTTTTATCCTTTTTTTAAAAGAGTTATTTATTTATTCATACAAGAACTGGGGTACAGGCCAGAGGTGCAGGGGGTGAGAAGATTCACTAGAGACAGAGTGGGGAGCAGAACAGGCAGATCGACTGAATCACACTGCTGAGGAGAACAGCAGGCGAGGCAGGAGAGGTCTGCTGCGCCATGTGGGTCCCCTTTGCCATGCGGGTCCCTCCTTGTTCAGGGATCAAAATGGTGCTACAGTGCCTGTGGATAGCTTCATAGTGCTGCAATTAACCCATTAAGCCACCAGGGAGGCCCAGCTTATTCATTTTAAAGAAACTTTACATATTAGGAATATTAGCTCTTTACCTGTGATGTATATTGCATGAATTTTTTTCTTTCCTTTTCATTTATCCTTTGATTCTGCTTAGCATGTTTTGTACCAGACAAAATTGTCATATCATCAAATGAATCAGTATTCTTTTATTGCATCTGGATTTTTTAAACTTTATTTATTTATGCATAAAAGAACTGGGATACAAGCCAGAGGAGTGGGGGTTGAGAGGATTCACCAGAGACAGCAGTGGGCAAGACAGGAAATGTCTGCTGCACCATGAGGGTTACCTCCCTGGCCAGGGATTGAACTCATGCTGCAGTGGCTGCAGATGATTCATAGTGTGGTGCTTAACCCCTTGTGCCACCAGGGAGGCCCTTGCATCAAGTTTTTTAAGTCATTTTCAGAACACTTTCCCTTATCTAGGTTATTGAGGAATTCACACATGATTTCTTGTAATATGATTTCATCTTTTATAGTCAGCTCTGATGGACTTTATATTTCTGTGTGGTATTGTTATAGGGCAGAGAGAGGGGCACCCCAGAACCCCCAAACCTGCCCTCTCTAAATGGGTTTTGCCATCTGCCTCATCAAGACAAATATATAAGGCCTTTAATGGAAAGGAACTTTAATG
>JAGFMF010011690.1:4246668-4324426 GCA_019455555.1 Galemys pyrenaicus | reverse complement strand
CCCTCCCTGGCCGGTGGCAGGGATCGAACTCGTGCTGCAGTGGCTGCGATTTGCTTCGTAGTGCGTTGCTTAACCCACTGCGCCACCAGGGGAGGCCCCCATCTTAATTTTAATTATACTCTTTTCCTCCTAAATTTGTCTAACTCTTTCTGACCATTTTCTATGGGTCTCTACTAAAAGGTCCTTTCAACTTGTTGCAGGCTTGTGGGCCTTACTTTAAACCAATCCTATTTAACTAAACTTTTACCCTCAAAAAAATAAATAACTTTAAATGCTTAACTTAATAACTATAGTCTTTATCTTTTCTATATTGTTCCCCAATTATATTAAAATTCCTTTTCATTAAAAGCTTTATGTATTTATCTTACTACAACAAATAACAAAACCCATTTAAAAAGGGCAGGTTTGGGGGTTCTAGAGTGCCCCTCTCCCAGCCTGTAACAATATGAGTAATATTTTGAAGTTTTTTTTATTTTAGAGTGAAATAGTTTTTGTGTATTTGGAACTTTATGGTCATTGATTTGAATTCCCCTGTGGAATTCTCTTTATGAAAAGGGGCCTTGCTAATTGTCTTTTTCCTGTTTGGAAATTGGTCTGTTCAAGCTTTACTTCTCTCAGAAGTCTTGGTTTTCAAGTTTATTTGCATAGAGATATGCAAAATAGTTTCTTAGGAATTTTACCTTTTGTGTTTCAGTGATATTTTTTCCCTTTTGTTATTTCTTTTCTATCTGTGCTTTGTCCCTTTACTCCTTTAATTAAGTTTGCTAATGGTTTATTGATTTTTAAAAAGTGATTCTGATTAGTTAGATCTAGTGTTTTCCTCTTTGCTATCTTGTTCTTTTCTGCCTTATAACCCTTTCTTGTGGTTATTAAGTTTTTGGCCCCAGTGGCCCTGCTCTGGGGCTACCTGGCACCCAGTGAAGGGCATTTGCTGATGAGGAATGGGTAACTTTGAGAGTTTTATTGGTCTCTTATTAGTGTTACAGGGAAAGTGAGGGGCATCCCAGGACCCCCAAACTTGCCATCTGTCTCATCAAGACAAAACATACTCTAGTGCATAAGACCTTTAATGGGAAGAAACTTGAATACAATATTGTGCAACAAGGAAAACACAAAGAATATAGTTTCCAAATCAAGCATCAAAGTTATCTACCCCCTTGTGGGTAAATGCCCAGCCAAACAGGGTTGGCCCAAAGCAGAGCCAATGATGTCCGAATGCCTGCCACAAGTTTAAAGCACCTCCTGGTGAAGATCCATAGGAAAGAGGCAGAAGGGTCCCAGCAGGTATGGGACAGCAGGAGCAAACTCAAGATAAAAGCCGTCAATGTTTACCTCCTCACAGATCTCTCACCCACATCTGATCTCTCACCCACATCTGTTTCAACCAGTCCAAGACCAAGAAGCAACTATAGCTTCTTCACATCTCTCTGCTCCGTGTGCCTCTTCTAAGCCTCCTTGTTCATCTTTCCTTCTTACCCCAGTTCCCTTCCAGCTTCTGCTCCTCTCTGCTCAGCTCCACCCTCCCTTGGGTTGGGCAGAGAACCTGAAACCTCTCCTTTTCCCTGTTACATTTGGAATACTCTTTCTAATGTCTCACTCTGTGCTCGATAATTCTATTAAAGATCTCTCACGCTAAGAGCCTGGTTCTGTTACAGGACAGAGAGGGGCACCCCTAAACCTTCCTGTTCTAAATAGTTTCTGCCATCTGCCACATTAAGACAAAACATACTTTAGTGTGTAAGACTGTCAATGGAAAGAAACTTTGATACAAACAGTGTAGAATACAGAAAAGGGGAAGAATATAATTTTCAAATTAAGCACCCAAAGTTACCCATCCCCTCATGGGTAAATGTCTACACAACCAGGGTTGGCCCAAAGCAGGGCCACTGAGGCCCAAAAGCTTGCCACAAGTCTAAGGCACATTCTGGCAGGGACCCATAAGAAAGGATTAGAAATGGCCCCACAAGTCTGGGCGGAAAAGAGCACAATCAGAATCAAGATAAAAGCTGCCATTGTTAATGTCCCCACAGGTCTCTCACTCACATCTGTATCAACCAGTCTAAGACCGAGGAGCAAGTACAATTTCTTCACATGTCCCTCTGCTGCATGTGCCTCCTCTAGGTCTCCTGGCTCTCCATCCTGCTTCCTTCCTTCTCCTGTCTCCTCTCCAGTTTCAGCTTTTCCCAGCTTAGCTCCACCTTTCCTTGGGTGAGGCAGGGAACCTGGCACCTCCCTTTTCCCTGGGGACCACCCTGTTTCACTTCCTTTGCCTTTATGCATATGAATGACTGACCCAACCCAGGCTATGGGAGGATAAACCAGGTGGTACTCAAGGATTTCTGGAGACCAGGCACTTTATTCTAGATTCATATGCATATAGACCCAAACATGGACCTTTCTCTGAAAATGTGGGCCCCAAACAAAGACTGGAAGCTCCTTTTATACTTTACTATCTCTACATTGCTACATGGGTAAAAAAATATAGAAACCATATGTTTGAAGGCTAGTTCCCAGAATAAAGAGGGAGTTTTGCAGGGAGATGGTTTTTCCAAGGACACAGACCAGCCTGACCTGTTATCTGCAGCTCTGTTTAGGGGTACTGAGACTGAGCCATGAATCTGGCTTGTTAACTGAGCCTGCGTTGGTATGTTAATTGCACTTAGGCTAAACTCTGTGACTGGGGAGGCATCTCCAGTCCATTGTCCAGCAATATTTCTCCCACAAGAGCATGCACCCCACCCCTGGTAGTTTGGGGGCCCCTAGATACCCTACGGTTGCACATTAACATTTCGTCCCTTGACTAGGAAAAAGCCACCTGTGGTTAATCAGCCCTATGGGGAAGCACTGACTGCCATAAGCATGAACATGGTTTGCATGGTTTGCTTTTGTGCACACAGATGTCCGGATCCCTTTAGAGATTGCATCCCTTAATAGTTTGGGGTCCCTAGCTACGCTTTGTTTGCATGGTAACAGTTGAAGAAAAGAGCTATTTTTGTCAAAAGGCTTAGCTATTCTTGGCTATGCATTGGCTACTGATTTTCTAGAAAGCATGAAAAGGGAATTGACTGATCCTGTCCTTCTGCTAACAGCCCATCATCATCATCAGTTCTCAAACAATTGTTCGCTCATTGTTAAAACGATTTGGCCCATTCCAGAGGTCTTTGGACTGATTCAACCCAGACAGATAACGTAATTTCTCTGTAATGGCGCCCCAGTTTCATTCCTAAATAAGGAATGAAACTGGGGCTATTTGAATGAAACTGTGAAGCTATTTGCTTCACAGATGTCAGCTTTTCACAGTTTTTGTTCTGTTTTTTTCACCTCAATTTTTCCTTCAGTGCTTTGGTTTTATTCGTTTTGGAAGATTTGTGGTTGCCTTTCCATATTTATGAATGAAGTTCTGTATTTGTTGTTAATACAACTTTCTGATGTGTTTCCTTTGCAGTTACATACATCTGTTTAACCAAGTCTAGGTACTTGAATGGAAGGAGAGTTCAGTCAGCAGACACTGAAACAATTGGTGGGGCCTATAAACAGATTTCCCTTTAACAAGCTTGAGTAGGGAGTAAGACAGGAGTTATTTATCTTAATAAAAGAGAGCTTTGCCTTGGCAGTAGAGTTCTGTTCTGTTTTAGTCAATTTCATTTCAAAAAAGACCTTCCATATTATTTTGAGTTTAGCAAGGTCTGGAGTTTATTTTGTTTTCTCCAGTTTCAAACCTCATCTCTTAGGCACACTCTAGGCAAAGCCAGGATGGAGTTCACAAGGCTACAGATGAGGACAAAGACTATAAGCTGCTCTCTCTCACAACTGCCCAAGCTGCTCCTGGTTGGGTGCACTGAATGGACTTTACCTGGTTGTTAACTTGCACAACCTGGGGCCTCACTCCAGACTTCTGAGTCAAAATTGGTAGATTAACAAGATATGTAGGTGATTGATGTCCACATTTAAATTTAAATGGCTGTAATTAATTACTTCCCTTTCTGCTCACTGTGCCCTTTGACTTTAAGACCCAGATTGTTGATTGCCAGCAAGAAACCCTTAAGCATTTTTTCTTTTATGTTCTTTTTTGAATTAATTCATTTCCACAACAATTAGATCCAAAAAGATCTGATTCTTGTTTGTAGTGGGGAGAAATACTAGAGTAAGACTGGAGGTGTGGGAAAGAATTCATGCTGGGCCAGGAGTGAGGACTTAGGTTTTTTGGAGAACTAAACATAAATTTATTATTTCACAGTTCTAGAGGTCTACAGTCTGGTCAGCTTCACTTGACAAAAATCAACGTATCAGCAGGGCAGTGTTCTTTTGGTATCTCTGGAGAAAAATCTCTCACTCTCTCTCTTTTTTTTTTAGGACTTACTTTTCAACCATATTAAGTGTTCCCCAACATTGTATGATGATATTACCTTTCTTTTACCCCCGCCCCCAGAATCCTCTAGATTTTTTTCATATTGAAATATTTAATGTGTATTCTAGAAATGAATATTCATTTAAAAAAGTTATGGTGGAGTGTTTTTGTGGAGAGGTGGAATTCATAAGATGATCTAGAAGTATTTTATGCCAAATATTTTAAACAACTGTATTTCATTTTATCCCAGTATTCATGGTAGAAAAAGCTGACTGTATGCTTCATATATCTATTAAAGCCTTACGGAGGCTTTAATATTGATCAGTAATATATTTGTTTCCCTACCCATTAAAAAAAGAGAGGTGGTGGGGTGGAATTTGAAATAGGGAGGGTCTATGGAAAGGGGCATTTGAATTTAGGGACAGGGCCAGTCATTCTATGAGCAGCGTGGCAGGGGATTGGGCTGGTTTAAAGGCAGTGGATGCCCTGCTGCTGATTGTGTTGGCCATTTTGCAGCAATGTGGAAGGGAATTCTTCATTGCTAAAGTGTTACAGGACGAGGAGTCTCCAGAACCCCGAAACCTGCTTGCTCTAAATAGGTTCTGCCGTCCACCACATCAAGACAAACATATAAGACCTTTAACGGAAAGAAACTTTAATACAATTAGTGAACAATACAGAAAAGACAAAGAATATAGTTACTAAATCAAGCACAGTTACCCATCCCCTCGTGGGCAAAAGTCCAGCCAAACAAGATTGGCCCAAAACCTGCTGCAAGCAGCTTCTGGTGGGGACCTATAGAAAAGGGTCAGAAAATGTCAGACAAGTGTGGGAGGAAAAGAGCAAAATCAAGATAAAAGCTGCCATTGTTCACCTCCCTGCGGTCTCTAACCTGCATCTGTTCCAACAAGCCCAGGACCAAGAAGCGAGTCAAACCCATTTAAACACCTTGTGCAGGGTGTTTACACAGCGAGCCTGGAGTACCACAGGGACTGTGGGAATGTTCTTCCGAACCCATGTGTCTCACCTGGTGTCTGACACTCGCCACTCTTTTTTGCAGTGTGGAAGCTGCCAGCATCGGATTCATCATTGTTATCGACAGACGAAGGGACAAGTGGAGCTCCATAAAAGCATCCTTGACACGGATAGCTGTAAATATTCCCTTTTATGCTATTTTTATAAAATTAATTTAAATGGATTAAATTTAATGATATGAAGTCACAGGCTTACAGCAATTGTATCAGTTTTGGGGGAGGTCTTCTTAGCAGAGGCAATGTCATGTCTATGTGCCTTCAGCTTTCTGTCCATATATATATGTGTGTGTTTTTAAAAGATTTATTTATTTATGCATACAAACACTAGGGTACAGGCTAGAGGTATGGGGGGAGGGTGAGAGGATTCACCAGAGACAGAGTGGGGAGCAGAACAGGCAGATGGACTGAAATACACTGCAGAGGGGAGCAGCGGGCAAGGCAGAAGAGGTCTGCTATGCCATGTGGGTCCCCTCCCTGGCTGGAGGCAGGGATCGAACTCGTGCTGCAGTGGCTGTGGTTTGCTTCACAGTGCTTTGCTTAATCCATTGCGCCACCAGGGAGGCCCCTGCTTTCTGTCCATATTCCTTACAATCACTTGCAGAGAATTCCTGAACATATCAAAGATTTCCTGAGTCTCTACTGCATGGAATTCTCTCCTCATGGAGGAGAGGCTGGTGCTGGGAAGTTAATGCCCTTGAAGTGACCTATAACAATTGAGTTACAGGAATTGGTATATGAATACCCTGGTTTCTATGCCCCGCAGTGGGACAAGTCTAAGGTATGTCCCATACAGTATCTTAGAGGGTCTTGGCCTTTCTTGTCCACAGCAGTCTCTAATTATTGGGACATTGACTCACTAGCTATCACCCTCTCAGAACCCAACCCCCTCCCTCAAGGTGTTTTGTGGGATTACCTTTTCAATAAACTACACCCAATCCTTATTTTAGGTATACTTAGAGGGAGTTGGGTCACCCAATTTAAAACAGTCTTAATTCAGTGTTCAATTTATTATTTTATATACTGGAAAGATACTGGCAACACCAGACAAAATAATATGTTAGTGGCCTGATTGTAGGTATGCTTACATTTGTCCCTGTTTGTTGCCTTTTAGTAGTTAGATGTGTCCTTTCTGTGTAGGGACCTCAGACCAGGGAACTCAGCCATGTGGGCCAAAAGGCCAGTTGTAGTGGCCTTTTCACCAAAGTATGGTCTCCCTGGGACAGTTGGGACTGATTCTAGAGGACGGGCTGTGGTAGGTGGTAACGTGTGTGTAGAGGTGAGTAAAAGAAAGGAGATTTATAGCCTGACTTCTGCCTAATTAGCAGCAGTCACACACACACAGACCTGTACATATGCAGGGGCTCCCTCAGATCACTTTATAGCCTCATCCAGATGCACAAATGGCATCTTGGCTCATTTAGCCTGTCATGACATAACCAATGCAAGGCTCTTTTGCATTTTGAGGGAAGGGAAACTCCTGTGTGCATGTTTCATCCCTTTGGTTTGGTTTGGTTATAGGATTTATTTGTGGGATAACTATAATGATGTTGAGGTTTAGACACTCGACAGTGCCCATGACTATTCCAGAGGATGACCTCTAAAAAGTACTGGTTTCCTATGACAAACAGTTAGCTGATAGTTGAGCCTAATTTGTCCAAGAATTACATCAATTACTATGTACATAAAAAACTTTACTGTACATTATTAGAGTGCAGGGACCCCAAAACCTGACTATCAGTCAGAATCTCTTCAAGTGCTTGTTGAAGAAAACAGATCTGAAATTCATACCCCTCTTACTCAATCAAAATCCTAGGATAAAGGCTAGATTTTTTTCCCCCTTTAATATAAAAAGCTCCTTAAGAGGTTACTTTTGGGAACCGTTGGAAAATGCAGTCATGAGCAATGGGGTGACATAGCCACCACGCTGTTACGTGAATCTGAGTTAGCTCATTTCTCAGAAACTCACCTCAAGATGAGAGCGATATTCCTCAGAGCAATTTTGTGAATCCTTAAAATATTAAGTCTTTGACTTAGTAATCTTTCTAGGAAACTGTTAAGAAATGTTCCAAAACATGCATTGAACCTACAAGTTTCATTGTAGTGAACAATGATCTATAACAGTAAAAATATGAAAAGGCTTAACTCAATAGCAATAAGAGTTAAATTAGTTAAATTAATGGTGTACCCCTGAAAAAGAACATTTCCAAAGAGTTTTTACTAATGGGAATAAAGCTCATGGCATAATATTAAATGAAAAGGCAGGCTCCAACATATTCTTACAATATTTAAGAACATATTATAAATATTTAAAAACAATGGTGTTTAACCATGATAAGGATTTTTTAAGTGGAGAAAATAGAGTACAAGAAATTAGATTGAAATAAAAACAAATGGCTAAGATGGATGGTTTTTTTCTTATGCATGCTTTTTGAATTTCCCAGTGTTTCTATAAAGTGTATGAAATATTTTAGTAATCATAAATTTTGCTTGTTTAGTGTAGTTATTAAGAAGTTTAGATTAGCCTACTGTTAAAATCTCTTTCAGTTCTGAAATCTTGTGAGGTATATTCTAATTCTTTTGCAGCCATGGTGTCTTCTATAACTTGTCATCTATGATCTCGGACAAGAGGAGGCCAATGCGTGTGATATTTGCCCTAACACTTTTCATGATCCTTCCAGGTAGCATTTCCAGGAAATTTGCAACTCATATTTATCCTTCGACCATCTCGCTTTCTTCAGAGGACATTTACTGACATTGGCATTAAGTACTATAGAGATGAATTTAAAATGAAAGTACCGGTAAGCATGACCTTTTATTTTGTCTCCATTTGGTTAGGGCATGTGGAGAAGATGACATTGGAGCTAGGTTTCTAAAGAAGGTGGCTCACAAATAAAGAAGGAGAGGAAACATTCTGGGTAAAGGGAACAGCATGTGGACAGACATGGACAGAGGAAGTACACACTTTATGTGAGGTCTATCAGGAAACCCCATTCCTGTTGGAGTACATATAGGATAATCTCTTGGAAAAAAAGGTAGAAAATATGGAATGGGTCTTAAGTGTAAGAATAAAGGGTCTGGATTTTATTCAGTAGCCAATGAGAAGTTTTTTGCAAAGTGAAGGCTTTGGAGCTGGGGAGTGACATGGGTAAAGTTGGTACTCCAGTTAAAGAAATCAAAAAGTAGCGTCAGAAACTGTAGAAAGAGATTTAAGAGGGAAGAGAAGTTGTAAAAGTATGTGTGAAAGAAAATAAGAATCTAACATATTGGGGGATGAAAATATAGGCAATTGTAGAGTGAAAGTGAGCACCAACTTTGTGATACTCACAAAAGGAAAACAAATTTAAAAAATGGCATGGTAGGGGAAATAGGTACTGTTATGCTTTTCTGTAGGAATCAATTTATTAATGGCCAATAGGAAAGACTAATTGACTATTTACCAAAAATTACAATGTATACATTTTTGACCTCCCTATAAAACTTATTCTACAAATAGTGTCACACATGTGCCCAAAGTTGCATATATAATAGTATTCATCATTGATTTGTTTTTAATGTAAATGATTGGAAACAACTTAATGTTCAACAACATGGGATTGGTTAAATAAATTATGGACTACCCAGTCAAAGAAGTACTTTATAATCAATGAAAGTGGTAAGGTATGGTGCAACCTAGTGAAAACAGTTAAGTTTCTTGGAGTTAAACCTACACCTAACTTATGACCCACCCATGAGAAATGAAAGCATGTTTACACACAAAGAAACTTACAAGAGTATACACCAGCAAGTGAAGGGATAAAGCTATTGTGTCAGAGTCATGTAGTGGAGTAGCACTAAGCAATGAAAAGGAGTGAGGCACCAATACATGCAACAACATAGATGTGTCTCACAAGTTATTCTCTCGAGAGACAGTAGTTAGACACTAAAGGGTATATACTCTGTGACACTTTTTAGAATCAAGAAGAGGCAAAACTAAACTATGGGACTAGAAGCTTAAAGCAGTGACTGCTATTGGGGAAATGTTCTATATCTTGATTGGATGGTGTTACATGTGTATACATTTGTCAGAACTAATTGAACTAGCCTATTAAAATCCATGCATTGTATTGATATAAATTGTATTTCTATTAAACATGAAAAAATCGATAAGATAAAAATGTAGTGGTATAAAAAAGTTTCTAACTTATAATTTTGGAGTTTTTTGTTTGTTTAGTTGGAAAGATTTCAACAACAAGAATAGTATAAAGAACTTTCCATACCCTTTACCCAGATTCATTCACCTATTAATATTTTATTCACATTTGCTTTGTTACTTTTTGTTTCTCTGTATACATTGTTATATATCTTTATAGATTTATACAACTCATTACTGTATAGTATATGTCACATGTAATTATGTTATATATTATACATATATAATTAATATATAAAGATGTGTATTTATCTCTCTAGCACATATACTAACATATATAGGGAGATAAATATAAAGGTATACATACATTTAGAAATACATATTATATACATTTAAGTGTATATGTATGTACAGAATACAGTCTAAGATCAAGTAATGCATTTAGCTGTCATGTCTCTTTATTCTCCTTTAACTCAAACATTTCCACAGCCTTTCCGTGTCTTTTTTTTTTTTTTTAAAGATTTATTTATTTATTTATGCATACACGCACTGGGGTACAGGCCAGAGGTGTGAGGGGGGGGTGAGAGGATTCACCACAGAGAGCAGGGAGCAGAACAGGCAGATCAACTGAAGTACACTGCTGAGGGGAGCAGCGGGCACAGCAGGAGAGGTCTGCCGCGCCATGTGGGTCCCCTCCCTGGCCGGCAGCAGGAATCAAACTCATGCTGCAATGGCTGCGATTTGCTTCGTAGTGCGTTGCTTAACCCACTGCGCCACCAGGGAGGCCCTCTTTCACTTATGTTATAGAAATATTTTTTAAAAAAACCCAAAGTCTTTCTCAAAAGTGAAATGGTGTGTAGTAATCAAATCGCACTCACCGTGCTTACTGTTTTATCCCTCAGATCCTGGTGTTTATAAGAAATTAAGTATTATACTTGCTGAATTAGTAAATCGATTCTGCTTTCACCCATGGAGTTTGGGTCCTAATTTACATTCATAACATTGTCTCCACATCTCTTTCAACATAAATTGGGGGCATAGCAACATTCGTTACAGGATTCACATTAGGAGAGTGACTGTGTTTTATACACGCTCCTCAGTAGGTACCTGTATTCTAATTTTATTTTGATGTTCATCAACCTACCATGATTTCATTGGACTTCTTATTGCAGGATTTTAGGTCTCAGCATAACACTTGAATTTGGTGACTGAAAAGTATACCTTCCTCGGGGAACTTACGCCAAATCTCCCCTAAAGCAAGCCCTGATTTCTCGGTAGCTTAGAGCTGAACTCCCTGATCCTGGTCTCCATTTTGTGGCTGACTCTTCCACACTTTGGTATTCCTTGCTCACAGGGGGATATAGAAAGGAACTGTATCTCTCCTAGATACAGTAATCTTGGGGGTATAAGTGTCTGATCAGGCCAAGTCGACACTGTTTAAACATCAGTAGAATCCAGGTGAGTAACTAATCATCTGTGAGTAATATATTAATTTTTTTCTCTCATAGATTGTTATGTTAAACTCTGTCTCTGACCTTCATGGCTACATTGACAAAAGCCAACTGACCGAAGACTTAGGGGGAACTTTGGACTATCGCCACAGTCAGTGGATAAATCACAGAACTGTGAGTACCAGCAAATGAACCCTTTCTAATGTCTCTTCTTGTTTTACAACACAGGGAAGCTACAGATAGCAGTTGAGTGATCATCCCATGACTAACCCTGGGAAGGTTAGATAGTCACAGACTGGGGTAGAAGGGTAAAGACTGGGGCTTCTCCTTAAATTCCTTCACCTCATCTAATCCTCTAGCCTGGGGATTTTGGGACATTTAAGTGCACCTGGTTTTGTTTTTTTTGTTCTTAAATACCAACACGCTGCTGTACTTCAGAGAAAGTAATTTACTTGATCTGGGATGGGTTTCATGCATCAGTGTATCACAAAGCTCCCCAGATGATTCTAATAGACAGCAGATTGAAACCCAGCAAGCCAGAAGAGCCTGCATGTATATATTGTCACCATTACTTACTGCCTGACCTTGGCTCTGTCCTGAACCTGTCAGAGCCTGTTTCTTCTCTTGTGAAAATGGGACTAACACAGTGGATCTTAGCTAAACAAAGTTTTGTCTCCCAGAGGGCATTTGTCAGTGTCCTTAGACAGGTATTTTCTTGGAGTCACGACTGGGGGGATAAGTGTTACTGGCATCTAGTGGGTAGAGACAAGGATGCTGCTAAACATCTTCTACTGCACAAGGCAGCCCCTAAACAACAAAGAATTATCTGATACTTAGTGTCAGAGGTGATGATGGGGAGAGACCTTGGACTAAGGAAGCTGAAAGTTCCATGAGGGGAATAAGTGATATAAAGTCTGTGAGAGCACCTGACATGGAATCTTTCACTTTTTCCTATTGGTGGTTATTATGCTAAAATACTAGAGTCAGTAATTTGAGGAAAAAATAAGACTGAAGCTCATCAAACAGAAGTGTCTCTTTATGCAGTTGTCATCTCCCTTCTGGCTCTCCTGGCTCCTGCCCTTGAAAAGATTAGGTTTCCAAAGTGGAGGTAGAAGTTCTCTTCACTCTGTTATAGGTTGTGAGGTCCACAGACCTCTCTGGCGCTACTCACCTTGGAAACACATTACCCAACATTTACTAATGAAACCCGAACTGTATTTAATTGTGTAAGAAACTTCACACTATGTTAAAGTGTGATGTTTTGTGATTTCTTAAAGTAAATTTAAGAGTTAAGCAAAAATAGATTTCTAGTAACAGTACATTTACTTTAAAGCTACAGCTTCAAAAAATAATAACTCAGGGCCTCCCCTGTGGCTCAGTGGGTTAAGCGACGCACTATGAAGCAAACCACAGCCACTGCAGCACGAGTTCGATCCCTGCTGCCGCCCAGGGGGTGACCCACATGGCACAGCAGACCTTTCCTGCTGTGCCTGCTGCTCCCCTCAGCAGTGTGTTTCAGTAAATCTGCCTGTTCTGTTCCCCACTCTGTCTCTGGTGAATCCTCTCACCCCCCACACCTCTGGCCTGTACCCCAGTTCTTGTATGCATAAATAAATAAATTTTTTAAAATAATAAAAATAAAAATAATAACTCAAGGATGACAATCACAACAAGAAAGCTACTCCAACCTTCCCCTCACTTCTTTGGATGCCACGTAATTCCAAGGAAATTCCTTCCCAAAGCAACAGGGAGGTCCATGAGCTGGGTGAGAAGCTTTAAAGTTCCTTTTAAAGAACCTTTTGAAGACAAAAAGGAATTAAGTTTTCACAAACATTTAATTCTAACTAAGTCTAGATATGGAAACTATGGAGGGAAACTGATACAGAATATCATACATAAGTATCATCACAGGATATATTTTCATGAAATCATAAAAAATCTGGGTCCTGGAGTCCTTCTAAGCAATCTTTGTTGGTAGGATCTTACACATTACTTTAATAATTAAAAGCATTAACTGTTCTATCAACTTTATCGTACTAGCCACCCCTCCTTTGGTCTCTGATTTCTCTACCAGTCCTTTATTTTATTATATTGTCTACTTTCCCCACCAAGTTGCCTCAGATCTGTTTTGAAATAATACAAATTTATAATAAATAATGAAAAAAAAATGAACGCATCTTAACATCAAAGACAAAAATGGTTCTGTAAGTAGTCAGAGAGCAAAGAAGACCGAGGTCATGAAGACATCATTTAACGACGTGGCATGAATGGACATGTGCACAGCTCTCTCTTCCCCCAGGCCTGCTGTGTGTTTGTGCATGTGTTAAATACAGTGAATTTTAAAGAGTACGACTAGTATTGAGACATCAGAGATATACTGTACTTACCTTTTAGATGTTTAATGTATATATTCTTATGTCTACACATACATGTAATTAGCAATATAATAATATATATACACACATATCTGTATTAACTTATATCTTATAAACACAGATTTTTTTTTGGATAATGGTATGCTTCCTGATTGCAGATCTTTGAGTCTCATAAAAATTTGAAATGGAAAAGAGCCTTGGGCCTCCCTGGTGGCACAGGGGTTAAAGTCTCAGCACTGTCAAGCTATCTCCAGCCACTGCAACATGAGTTCAGTTCCCAGCTGGGGAACTAGCCTACATGGCGCAGCAGACCTCTCCTGTCTCGCCTCTGGCTCCCCACAGCAGTGTGTTTTGGTAGATCTGCCTGTTTTGCTCCCCACTATGTCTCTGGTGGGTCCTCTTATCCCTCTGCACCTTTGGCCTATACCCCGGATCTTATATGTATAAATAAATATAAAAATCTTTAAAAATAAAATAAAATGGAAAAGAGCCTTAAAGGTCATTTATTTCAATCATGTTATTTTATAGAAAATGAGACAAGGTCATATGGTCAAGTAATGGCAGAGCCAAGGTGAAAGCCACACTCCTTTTCATCACCCTATCAGAATCATGTCAACTGTAGCTTTTCCAAGGTGATTATTTACCAACCAGACACACTGAATCAAGTTAATTTATTAACAGGACTCGCCACAGGAAATTCCTCTTGTTTTTGTTTTTGTTTCTCTATTTCCTGAATGACATTGTAAACCTCACGCTTGACTCTCTGAAATTGTGACTATCGATTATTATACTAACTCCACAGTATTCTACTGGGCCCAGGACCCTTTCACATTGTTGTTCAATTTGGCCCTCAAGAACAGAGCAATATTATCCCCATTTTTTAGATAAGGACACTGGGGCTCTCAGGCTTTCCATGGATCATCCAGGATGACACAGTTAGAGGACCAGAATCTGAACTTTAATTCAAGTCTTTAGCTCTTGGGATAAAGATATTGTATTGATTTTAGTTTTAAATCAAGTTTTGTTAAGCTTCGTCTTGACTGATTTTGATGACTACACAGTGGTGGTATAGCATAGTGTTTAAGAGTGTCAGCCCAGATTTCCTAGTTTCAATTGCTATTCTAACACTTAATGTTTTATCTGGTTTCCTCATCTACAGACTGAGGGGTGGTGATAATAATAACACCTCCTGGGATGCACTACAAGAGCTAACACAGATTAAAAAAAAATTCTTAAAACTATTTTATTTTCTTATAATTCTCCTGATAAGTTAGATTTTTAAAATATGTATTCCTCATGGGATATTATTAGTGAATATATCTTAACAGATGTCAGATTATGTGAAAGTAATAACACTTTGAGGGCCTCCCTGGTGGCGCAGTGGGTTAAGCAACGCACTATGAAGCAAACCGCAGCCACTGCAGCATGAGTTCGATCCCTGCCGCAGGCCAGGGAGGGGACCCACAGGGCGCAGCAGACCTCTCCTGCTGTGCCCGCTGCTCCCCTCAGCAGTATACTTCTGTTGATCTGCCTGTGCTGCTTCCCACTCTCTGTGGTGAATCCTCTCACCTCCCCCACACCTCTGGCCTGTACCCCAGTGCTTGTATGCATAAATAAATAAATCTTTTAAAAAAAATTTAAAAAAAATAACACTTTGATATACTTGAAAGATTTTCATAAAAGTTAGTGTTTGTCTCAGTTTCCAGGCCAAAGGTACTATAAAGTTCGAGATTGGGGCTGTATTAATACTTGTACTTGCTGGGAAGAGTCCACCTATAGCAATAATTCAAGTATGAAAATGGTTGATGTAGACAAGACTTTGATGTTCAGGCAGAGGGGGAGATGTGCTATGCTCTGGAAGCCTGGCCTTTGGCTTCCAGCTCTCCTGCCTTCTTTCTGATGTGTGGGAGAAGGGCCACCTCAGCTCTCCCACCATCTTTCTGATGTGGGTTTGGTTTCAGAAATGTTCTTGGATGAAGTAAAAGCAGAGGCAGTTTTTTCCCACATGAAAATGAAGTTGGGCCTCTTTTCTCCTACCATTCATCCAATCAGCAGCTGTTTATGGTCCTCTCTCCCCCACACCCCCATTGTGTGACAGGCTCAGGACTCTGCCCTGGGGCAACAGAGTTGAACATAACATTGGGCTTGCCCTTCACGAGCAGAATGGTCTCAAGCGCAGCGGGAAGTAGACATGGCAGTGCTAGTCTGGCTAAGCAGGATGATTTGTGGGGCTCAGGGCCATTCCCCTTCATCTAACTCTTCTTGGATGGTCAGTGTCAATTTTTCTAGGTGAGGCTGTGTGTTTCCTGGAGCACTCTTCTAAAATAAGACGTCTCACTGGGATAGTCACTTTGAAGAGCCTTGCCAGTTTGCAGAATTTCTTCCTTAGTGAAAGGGGCACAAGACCAGATACATTTTATAAAGGAGAAATTGCTAACACCTTCCCTCAGGTGACAGAGACTCTTTGAAAGGCCACTAGTGATGTAATCACCACCTTTATCTCCCCTCTGGTGTCTTATCCTCTCTGGGCATCTGACAGACTTTGTAGAAGTGTCAAGCAGCCAGGCTTTGTGAGTGAGGCGAGAGGGAGGACAGAGTATGATGTAGAGACTGGAAGGGAAGGAAAGGATAATTAGGGGTGGGGTAGGTGGGTGGTCCTGCCCTTTTCAGCACTTCACCTCATATAAGTCCCCAGTCAGATTTTACTGTACGAGTTCAACAGAGCCCTAACCTTGGAACACATGACTTTGATTGAGTCCTTTACTGCCCACATATTATGATCTTGGGCAATACACTTGACCTGTTAGAGCCTTAATTCCCTCTTTTATTAAATGGGGCTAAAACACTTTCCACTCTGGATGGGTGAGATGATAGATAAATGTATAGGTTGGGTGCACTGCATGGTTCACTGCAAGTATTCAGGAAATGGCAGCTAGTTCTACTATCTTTCCACAGAGGTAGCAGATCTGTATGTGTTAATCCTTCATGTTGTTATGATTGCCTGACCTTCTAGGCCCTTGAAAATTTTGCCTTGACATTGAAGACCACTGCCCAAATGCTCCAGATGTTTGGGGCTTGCCTGGCCACGACAGAGCTGCCCAGAGGTGTGCCATCCACCGAAGGCCTTCTCACATCCCACACGAGGCAGTGGGACAAGCTGCAGGTGAGTGGTCAGTGGCCTCTCACAGACCAGCTGCTGCACTGGCAGGTGGTCTGGCCTCTTGAAGAGAACCAGGAGCAGAACTAAAGTTAAACCCTTAGTTGTGGCATAGATACTCAATGGAATAACACTCAAATGCATGTCGTTTGCAGCAATATGGATGGAGCTGGAAGGCATTATGCTAAGCAAAATAAGTCAGAAGGAAAAATATAAATATTGGATGGTTTCACCTTATATGTGGACTATAGAGACTCTGAACAAAAGTCAGAAAAAGACAGAAGTTACAAGCTGACCATAGGTCTGAGTCATACAGCAGGGGAGGTGAAGAAAGAGGGTTTGAAACAGGGAAGGGAAGAGCACAAGGAAGTATGGTAATAGTTTATGTGTGATCAGTGGTGGGAGAACTTTGAGGACTATATCTGAGGGGAGAAACCAATTACTGTATAAAACTGAACAATGATTTAAGAACAAGACAGTTAAATCCTCATCTTCCCTCTTCTCCATTGACTTGGCAGCCATACACAATGTGGAGAGAAAGATATCTTAAGACTGAGTGGTGTGTGTACAACACATCCCAGCTTTGTGCTGGCAAGAGGAGGTGTGTGAGCATCCATTCAAGGGCAGCGCTTCTATGATCTGCTCAGGACAGAGCAAGATAAAATAGGCTGAAAGTGCAGTGAGGGAGGGAGAGAAGGCAGTCAGTTTTTGAGGCATAAACTTCCCTGTGGCTGTTGTGAAGTTTTAGGGCAGACTAATAACTGGCTCTTTGCTTCATGGTCTCATGGATGTGTCTTTTCACTTGAGGATTAATTTGAGAAAGAGGACTATGAGAGATGTTCTGAGCTGGGTCTAAGGAGAGGCACCTATTAAATGATTCATAAAAGCAGTTCAGAACTTGCAGAGCATGGAGCTGGTTGGGCTCTTTCAGGTCATGCAGTAAAGGGAAGTCTTCCTGGAACATATTAGTGGATGCCAGTCCCTTTCCACTTCCAGAAGTACGAACAGACCAATTTCATTATTTCACAGAAGACCAGAACTCAACAGAACAGTAAAGAGAAGACTGGAAGGACACATCACACATCTCAGCATTACACGTATTTTTGCTGCACTGAGCTTGACAAGAGTTGAGCTATAACCCAAAATTTTCAAAAATGCTTTGCCAAGAGGTTTATTTGTTCCCTTATTCAAGATTTATTGACTACCCACCACTACATGCTAGGAAAGCAAACAAAATGTGAACTCAAGCAAGTTCATCCTTCCATGTCAGGGAGCACAGTTCAATTCTCTCTATGGGGCTTGGTATCCAGATTTCAGGGTACATTCTCAAGATTACTCTGAGCAATCAAAAGATTTAGTGTGAAACTGAAAGCCTGAACCAGTTCTGACATAGTTATGTCTGGCTTACCCACACCATCAAGCAATACTGAGGCACCAGAATGGTGTCTGAGAATTCAAGTCGATACTGGCGTTATCTACACAAGAGAGAACCAGGTACCACAAATTAAGGGCCAAGTTTCCCAAGACCCCCCCCCCACCCCCACCACTTGGACTCCAACCTAAAAGCTTGCCAAAGCACTGCCTTTGGTGGGTTTTATGAAGGCTTCCTAACAGAGGCCTGAGAGAGTAAATCATTGGCAGTGGCAACAGAACTCAACCTCCAGCCCCTCTCCCTTTCCTTCCCTGGAGGTCTGGGGGGCATCCTTAGGTGTTTTCAAAACTCATTCACATAATAAAAGACACCTTTATCACACTCTACACTTAAAAATTCCAAGGGTCTGGGCAGTGGAGAGCCAGAAACTGAGGACCAAATTCATATGTGAAACATATTTTCTTATGAATCACAGTAACACGCCTGAAATGCCTTTGAGAAGCTTGAACTTTTTGTCAACCATAATGGCCAAATTCATCTTCCATGATTCTTGGGAGAGACAGCACAGGATGCAGAATGCTCAGTCTAGGGTCCTGCCAGTGTGGTGGTTGACCGTCACAAGCAGTCACAGACCAGGAGCTTGCAGAGCTGTCACGTGGCACCTCCGGGTGAAGCTGACGGTGCTGAGGGGGGCGGGCAGGTGGTGTGCCTGGAATCCAGTTCATGAGTGATTGTGTAAAGAGGCTGCAGGACAGAAGCAACCTGATGACAACAGGTAAATTAGGGCGGTCTCTGGGAAACAGGGAAAAATTTTGGATTTTAGGTGAGGACACATCTGAAGGGTGAATCTAGTACATCAGGTCCAGCTGTCTGTGCAGTGAGGGTGCCTGTGAAAGGCAGGTGAATGGACCCTCTACCATTTCTGTGCAGGCAGAGGCCACAGAGGCGAAGTGAAGGGGGAAACGTTCTCTTTCTTGTGCATGACGACAAGCTGTTTTCAGAATTGAAACGTGTAACTGTGCACATATGAGGCTAAAACATCACTCAGTTTATGTACAGATTATGTAACTCTGTGTCTCCGTATAATTTGCATATTGTCTGACATAAGAAATAACTTTATATTCTATTTATTGTACCTCAGTTCAGTTAAACACTCATGTATAACCAGTAAAACAGATGAAAGGAATTTAGAAGGTTCCATATGATTAGCATTTTTACTAGAAAATAAATTCAAAGTCTTATGTAAACTAATCTGTTAAGCTTGCATTTATATTTTCCGTTGCCCTAAAATCATGGAGAACACTTAAAACTATTTTAAGATCAAATTCTTAGGACAATTTATTTGCCCAAGTGTTTACTTTGATTAGGAATGTTAAGTGAATCATTAAAAAACATAATTATTTTGTATTTTGCCAAGCTATACTAATATCCCTTTAAAGGTAATACGTAAGTTTTCTTGGAGATTTTTTGTGATGACTCATTATTAGCCTAATACAAATATGATTTCTGTGCTCTTCATTTTGTAAATTAGATGCAAAAATACCCAAATCATTAAACTAGAGTTAATAGTTTTCCTTTTTCCTCCAAAGGAAAGGCTTTATGTTACTAAAAAAGGGAATTTTATTTAAACTTATTTTTATAACATAGTTTTAGAATTATCACACATATTTTATCCTTACTATTTGACCTACCTTTTAATCAAAAGTTCTATTGAGTGCATTTATCTAGTTGGAAAGCACTTTTTCCAAGTGAAAAACTAGTATAAGATTCATTCTTCAGAGTCGTGAACTTTTTAACCTATTTTAATCTATTTAAACTATACATGTTACATGTTACAGTGATTTATGACTGTCTCCCACTTTGGAGAGTTTTAGTATAAAAACACAGTTTTAAGAAATTTGACTTGTTATCTTGATTTCCTTTTCCTGGGGAATCTTTGAGCCCCGTTAAGGAGTTTAGATCCTCAGAAGCATCTAGTTACCTCTACAATGAACCAGTCAAAATATGAGAATCATTGAATTTGACAACTTTTTGGCCTCTTTTGCCAATTCTTTATGGAGCTGCTACAACTTACTTCCAAATTGCCTTCCAAAAAATCTCTTCTTTCTTGACTACATTGATTTAACAAAACAAATCTACTTATGAAGAAAAGAAATCTCAGAATTTTATAGTAGCAGAATCATGTCAAATTTTCAAGCAAACTTAAAGCTTTTAAGCAGACTCTTCTCTAGAAACATAAATTCCTTCCTGACAAACCATTGAACCATAATCCATATTTATAATCAAAGAAATGTTCCCAACTTCAGTATTTGTTATTTTCTATCCAATTATGAGCAATTGTGCTTCATTGTTAAGCTTTGAAACCTCATCTTCTGTGGGATTTCACTGTACCATGTGAGGGACAGAGAGGAGGAAGAGTCCTCCAACAACCAGTTTTGGCCTCTCAGAGAGGCAGACATCCCTCTGAGCTGGAGACAAGCGCACACGCACACACACACACACACACACACAGCCCAGCACATTCATGCTATTCCTCAGGGTGATTTTCACACAGAGGAGGGAGAAGAGGAGGGCCCGGTCTGGACTGACTGCATTCAAAGCACTCACTTACAGAGGGCCTAAGCGCCTCTGCCCATTGACTGGCTCCTTCTCCAAAGAGAGCTCCTATTTCCTGAGGAAAGGCAACTTTGACAGTATGGTCACCTCTCAGAGCTGAGATTCTTAGGATTGCTTTCATTATAACTAACACCTTAGCGAACCACAGGAAAGTTTTTCTCAGCAACTACTGAGAAATCTCAGAATTTATGAAGACTTGCATTTTAAAAGCCAGTTTCTGGAGTTCATGAGCCAGTGTTATAAACAAAACAGAACAGGAGAACTACTATTAGTGGCAGAAGTGGGGTAAGTAATGTAAGTGAAATAAGTAGTAAAAAACACTAACCTTCCCCATATTCTCTAGGTTCTGACTCATCCTTTTACTCCCTACCCTTCTTCCACCCCCAGGCCACAATACAGCTGACCACATTTCCTCATTTGTAATAATAGTTATTTACAAATGTATTTGTAATGAAAGAATGAATGTCTATATTCATGCTTGCCCTTGTCATAGGAAACAGTTCTCACCAGAAAATTTAAATTCTTTCTGACTGATGTAATTCCCCGTGAACCAACTTCTTGTTTCCATAATGAGGAGTAGATGTGGGAAGAACCTTTCAGTTGTTAATTGTTCAATATTTACGTCCCTTGAGAGCCCTACTCTACCTCCCTGGCCCATTTCCTGGGACCAGCAAGGCCTCCTCATAATTCTGGCAGCTGAAGGGTTAACACCTGGGCCTCAGTTGGCCTCACGCTGGTTCAGTGATTTGTCATGGTGCCTGACATCAGTTCCCATTGGTCAATGCCTTCTCTCTACAGGTAGTAAATATTTGGAATTGTCAATGCTGTGGACAAGATTTCATTTTGGGGATGGGCAACTTACTTTATACCTTCCAAATACCAAGCTGCTCAAATTTTCCCTCTGTGTTTATGACAGATTCAGATCACCCTACTGAAATTGACCATGTGGTCTAGTCCCAAAATAACAATCAGGTCATGATTTTTTTCCTTATATATTTTTTTAGCTGTCTGAAGGGGATACACAATATATAATATCACTTGCTAAAATTCACTGCCCCTTGCATTGTACAGCTTCGGAGTCCTCCAAATGTCTCTTTCTGGCCTAGCAATCAATATGCCTCTTTTTCTTTGGCCTTTCCCCGTTCCTGCCCACTCTGCATCTCTCTCTCATATACATACACACACAGTACAATAATAACTAATGCCAGAATCCAGGACCTCCCTGGTGGCACAAGGGTTAAGCACCATGCTATAAAATATCTGCAGTCACTATGATTCCCAGATGGGAAGCTGACCCACATGGCGTAGCAGACCTCTCCTGACTCACTCGCTGCTCCCCTCAGCAGTGTATTTCAGTTCAATCTGCTTGTTCTGTTCCCCACTCTGTCTCTGGTGAATGCGCTCACCTCCTGCACCTGTACCCCAGTTCTTGTATGCATGAATAAATAAATCTTTATTTATCAAATCTTAAAACAAAAACAAAACTAATGCCGGAATCTTGGTGGGATACTGAAAGCAAACAAGAATCTGAGAAAAGTCAAGATCCTTTTTAGTGGGATGGAGGAGGATGCAAAGGCTTGGAGTACTGATTAATGAATGCTTCCCCCTTACCCAACATAACTAATTTGTCTGTATTCATTTGCAACCTTATTTCCTATATGCTATTACTAATTCACCCTGCCTACAAATATTTGATGAGTATTGATGAGATAAGAAGAAACAAGAGCTGATACCTGAGAGTGGAAAAGAAGGGATCTGTATAGTTCTCAGGCAGAAATACCAGCCAAGTGGCCAACCTGGGGTATTACCTGGAGTAAATAGCATTGTAGGGAGTGTTCAGAGAATTTTGAGGGACTAGATTAGAGAAGTTAAAGGTATCTTGTAGCAGATTTGGGGACAAGTTTAGGACTGGATATGGACAATGGAAATCCTCAAGAGCATGAGTAGTATAGACAAGGAGCTAAGGCATGAGATTGAGAGGGTCCCTGACATTTGTCTGAACAGAGTGGAGAACATTAGTAGAAGAATACCCCCCCCCCCACCACCACCACACACACACAGGGAATGAGCTCTGTATTGTGTGAAGGCTGGTGGTGGCTGGGTCTGGAGGAAGAGATCTGAAATTCATATGCAGAGAGGAGATCCTTCTGCAACCATGGGCTATTCTCAGGGCACACCAAACCACCATCCTGTGTGAACCAGAAGCCAAACCAGAACTCCCAGGAGCAAAATCCTAGCTCAGGCTCTGCCCTTTGGCTTGCCTTATGGGTAACGCTCAGGCACCAGGAGACAACTTGTCCTGTGCAAGCAGAGGACTAGAGCTGTTGGATTTGAAGTCAGTAGCCTGATATCCTTCCCAACTGCAAAACCTTTAGTTTCCATGTAAAAAGAGCTTATTAGGGCCCTGGAAATAGTACTCTTTCCCTGTCAAACTGAAATTGCTGCCCGTTTCTTCCAGACTTCAAAAACTGAAAAAAATGTTTCCATTTTTGTGGCAGATGGAAAGAGATGCAGATGGTTATTGATGAGACCAAATCACCAACCAGTAATTTTTTTGTGTGTGTGATCAACCAGTGATTTTGACAATCGTCACATTGCAGTTTCTAGCACTTAACATTCAATACCTTTCATTTTTTTGTTTCTGGTCACTGTTGTGATTAGAACAAGATTTTGTCAAATAAGGATCAAGGAAAGGAATAAGAACAACAACAACAATAATAATAACAGTAAAGACACAAACTAAAAATGAAAAGACAAGGACAAATTGGGGACACTTGGTGGGGAGAGGAGAGGAGGAGGGTTGAGGGCAGATGGGAGCACGGGGATCTCAGGTGATGGTGCACTGGTGATATGGTGATGGGGAATACATGGGGATTACAACTGATGTCAAATATATAAATAAAAAAAGTTTAAAAAAAAGTTCACAGGAACAGAGACAAGCAGACACAAAGAATAGAGGGGAAAAAAGAACAAGATTTTGTTAACTAACTTCACTTTTAATTTGTAACAACTGCCTGAGATGCATACACACACAAAAAAACAGTGGTAGCTTTTGGAAAGGGAATGTGGATGGGTTGGGGACAAAAGACTGACTTTTTCCAGATATATCTTTCCATGTATTTGAAATTTTGTAGCATGTATATATAATACCTGTTAAGGACTAGTTAATATTTTTAAGCTGCAGCTTGTCTTCTTTAGTATTTAACTTTTTAGGGGAAAAAATTATTGATCTATTCTCCTTACCTCAAATCTACAAAGATACTGCTTTTGTGAATGCCTTATAGAAGAGCCTCTTTTTTTTTTTCTCTCTAGGATGAGCTGAAGTTACTTGAAAAGCAAGGGGCCACATTGCTGTCCTGCATTCAAGAACCAATGACCAAATATCCTACCAGCAAACTCAATCCCAATGAACTTGAGAATGTAATTACCATGGAAAGGTGAGTGAGAGGTGGAACCTACCTTTTCAGGAAAAAATGTATGGAGTTAAATGTTCTGAGACAACCAGAATAGACTGAGACAGCTATTGTTAGCTCTTGGTAGGGTCAAGAAAGAATATTATTTGAGACAACAAAGGAAAAAAGATAATATCCATCTGGCAGGTATCTACCTAGATTTTTCTGTGAGAATGTCCTTTCCTCTTCATAGGGCTTGCTATCATTTTAGGTTTCAAGGGAGATTAATAGTACTAAGTGAGCTTCATTTCCAAGTAATAGTTCGGCTAGGTGCTGTACTTTACACACTTGCCATTTGAGGTAAAAAGAAAAGGTACAAAGGGAAGCTACCTGGGGTTGGTTTAAAGCCTAGCAGCTGTTTTGGAAGGGAAGTTTCTACCTAGCACTGAGGGTGTCCTGATTGAACAATGGCAAATATGGAAAACAGTTGAAGCATGAGAAAGTCCTAGGCTACAGCATTTTGTAAGATCACTGCAATGAACACCACTGAAAACAGGTGTTTCCTACATATGCCATTTCCTGTCAGAAATCAATGCTAACTATAATACCACTTTCTCATTCTTTTCTACAGGTTGTTGGTTCAGTTGAATGAAACTGAAAAAGCCTTTAGTCAATTTTGGTCTGAGCATCACCTGAAGCTTAACCAGTGCCTACAGCTCCAACACTTTGAACACAACTTTTGTGAGGTGTTATTTTCCTGTTTAATAGAACTTTCTTTTATAACTTTGTGACTTTTGATTTCCTCTTTCCCTTTGAACTCTAGCTATTGACTCCCCACCAACCCCTGTTCTGTCCTCTCCATATAGCTTCACCATTCACTGCCCACCTCACACATTTTAGGGAAGTAATAATCTTCTAGAATCCCATTGTCCTGACATATATATTGGCATATATGGCATTTTGGTGGTTTATCTTCCTTTTTGATTGATAATGCATTCTGTGTATTTTTAATATTTCATCTACATTCCATCTCAGCACCTGCCACCTCCTCACAGCCTAATCTAAAATCTAATGAACTTTTTAAAAAAGAAATTAAGGATATACACAAGTTCTTCTTGGCTTTTTTAGTGTTTTGTTTTTGTTTTTTAAGAGTATAACAAACTTATGCCCCCAGATAGGTGCTCATTGGCTAACTTCTGCACTGTTCTAATTTGTCTTGTAGGTTAAGCTTGCCCTGGACAATTTGCTAGCAGAGCAAGCAGAGTTTACAGACATTGGAGACTGTGTGATGCATGTGGAACAACTTCTTAAGGAGCACAAAACTCTGGAAGAGAAAGGCCAGGTTAGTGTTTTGCCATGGTTTAGGATTAGGAAGGAAGCTGCTGTGGACTGTGACAGATTGTACCCATGCATTATTGTTGGAAGGTTCCTAAAGGACACAGGAGTGCCCAAATCCTGCCCTTGAGACATTCCCTCTCACTCAGATCCCCAGGGAGATAGGCACTTTAAAAACTACCGTGAATAATGCCAGCAGTGCAAGTTCTGTTAAAACTCTTAGAAGCACTTGGTTGAGGCTGGGGCTTAAGAGGGGTGAGAGCTCAGGTTGGCCCTGCTGGCTCATGGGGTCAGCAGTGTGAGTGGAGCAGCATGGGGGGGGGAGGGGAATCACAAAAGGCTCTCATAACCCGTGTCCGGAGTGTCACCAGTCAGTGAGGAGCTCCACCCGGTGACCAGATGTGTGGGTGGGGCAGAGAGTAAGGAGGCAAACCTTTGAAAGGGGAAACCAGAAAAGAAAAAAACAAACAAACATAGAGTTGGCAAAGCTTTCTTCTTTCTCTGGACCTGAGAATTGTGAATATCAAACCTGTAAAAGAATGTGTTCTACAATTCTTATACCAGAAGTAAACAGTTTCCCAGATCTGAACAGAAGTAAGTGTTTAGGAGAGATGCTATTTTAAATCTTTATAAATTTGGATGATTACAAATTAATAAAATCAAGCCATCTCTTTCTAGAGAAGTTCCTTTCTGCCCTTCTTTAATTAGCTTCTCTATATTTTTGTCTCTTGGGGATCAAGTCTTCTAGTGCTTACTTTCTGATCTAGAAGCATGTTTTCCAGAAGGTCATCTGTAGTACTAGAGATTTGCCTTTCAAGGTGTAATACAGCAGCACATATGTCACCAGAGTCAGTCCTTAGAAATACAGACTCTCAGGCCCCTCCTCAGAATCAAATCTCCATTTCAGTAAGATTTGGTAAGTGATTGACAAGCATGTTATCATTAGACAGCCCGCTCCCAAAAGGATAATAACATGCTACACTGACCAAGCTGGAACACACAGATCAATAAGCACTAGCCAAACACTTCTGTACTAAAGAAGGGAGTCATCAGAAACATTTATCAAACAATGATGAAATTGAATTTCATGTATATGTTTCAGATTCTCCAAGACAAATCCACCTTTGTCACTTTAGTTTTTTCTCAAGAGAATTCCTTATTAAATGTAGATATTGCATCATTACTTACATGCATTCATATATTACTAAAGAATGGGTCATCACATCTAGACTTATTTCAAAAATATGGCTGTGGCATATATCTGTGAGCAGGCTGACCAATAATAGGAGAGGTGTTCCTTCATCACCATATATTCCCTGTCCTCGGTTCTGTGGATACAGTAGGGAACCAAACGGTCAAACGCTGCTTTAATGGGGCACTTAATACTTCTGAAGAGATATAGCTAAGTAAAAATAAATAATAAATAAGTATATCAGATAATGACAAGCAGCCAGTTACTATGATTGGGACCTTTTAAGCAGGTTTTTGCTCAGATTTCTAAGAGGCATTGTTTCTTCAGATGATAAGGCTGCCTAACCTTTCTATTTTCCTCCAAGGACTGTAGGAAAAATGTGATGTTATAGGAACAAGGACCCTGTTTGTGGTTTGTCCTTGACTGAACACTCGGAGCTCAATTTCCTTGTTAGTCTTGCCACACACTGAAACCAACTCACTAACCAGAATTTGGTTGCATGCGAATCAAGCCTGTTCTTTTATCTCGTTATGGTTTGTCTGTTTAGAAATCTTTTGAATGCTTATTTCTGCATCTGAGAAACAATGGTTTCAAGCATTCTTTTCTTTTTTTTTTCTTAAGATTTATTTATTTATGCATACAAGCACTGGGGTACAGGCCAGAGGTGTGGGGGGTGAGAGGATTCACCACAGAGAGCAGGAAGCAGAACAGGCAGATCAACGGAAGTACACTGCTGAGGGGAGCAGCAAGTACACTGCTGAGGGGAGCAGCGGACACAGCAGGAGAGGTCTGCTGCACCATGTGGGTCCCGCCCCGGCCGGCAGCAGGGATCGAACTCGTGCTAAGGTGGCTGTGGTCCGCTTCATAGTGTGTTGCTTAACCCACTGCGCCACCAGGGAGGCCCAAGCATTCTTTTCTTTAAAAGCAGAATTTGCTCTAGGTTTTGACTGCGAAGCTTGCTGGGGCCTCTGGTGATGGGCCAGCAGGGATCAGTCAGGAGAGGGAAGAAAATACCTATGGGATATCAGCCCT
The DNA here is from genome assembly GCA_019455555.1 of Galemys pyrenaicus. NCBI lineage: Eukaryota > Metazoa > Chordata > Mammalia > Eulipotyphla > Talpidae > Galemys > Galemys pyrenaicus. The sequence goes on along the minus strand of JAGFMF010011690.1, from coordinate 4,296,993 downwards.
GACCTCTCCCCAAAAGGTCTGGGACCAGCACTTGCGCTACCGTGTACAACAAGGTGGGGACCCAGGTCATGAATTCCTAGTGATGTAATCTAGCTGGAGAGGATGGGCTTTTATTTTTTTTACTTTTATTGTCAAAAGTCAAGTTATTTTATTTTAATTCTTTTTTATCATGGCACAGGGTTTATGATTTGGGGGATAGGTTCACAGCTCTTTAGATATATGTCACCACATCACATCACCATGGCAGCACCCTAAGATTTTTTTTTTTGATGGAAATCTTTAGTCACACATAGAGGAGATAAACTGATAAACTCATGTGTTCAGTTTCAGCCCTCACTACCTTGTTGCTTTTCTGTTTCCATCTGACCAATTTCCTCATTCTTTTGCTATTGTGTCTGGGTTCATTTGGGGTTCGCTGATAGAGCATTATCTTTCTTTCTCACCATTTTCCACAGCAGACACACTCAGCTTTCATCTTTCATAACAGTAGAGTCCTTAGGGGTGGGGAGGGGATAAATGATCATTGCAATGGGACAAATGATCATTACAATAAAGATTTTTGAATTGCATGTTGTAATTTTACCATCCAGCCTTCTGGAATTTATAGCATCTGAAAGATGCTAGACAGGCTTGTGATCAGGACACCAGATTTCAGCTATTTCTTTTTTTAAAAATTAATTTGTTTATATATATTCGACATCAGTTGTGGTCCCCATGGATTTCCCACCACAATTTCTTTTTTTTTTTTAAAGATTTATTTATTTATGCATACAAGCACTGGGGTACAGACCAGAGATGTGGGTGGGGGGTGAGAGGATTCACCACAGAGAGCGGGGAGCAGAACAGGCAGATCAACAGAAGTACACTGCTGAGGGGAGCAGCGGGCAAGGCAGGAGAGGTCTGCCACGCCATGTGGGTCCCCTCCCTGGCCGGCAGCAGGGATTGAACTCTTGCTGCAGTGGCTGCGGTTTGCTTCATAGTGTGTTGCTTAACCCACTGCGCCACCAGGGAGACCCTCCCACCACAATTTCACCAGTGCACCTCACCTCAGTCCCTTGTGCCTTTTTCACCTTCATCCCAGTTGCTCTCTCACCACCCCCCCCACCAAGTGCCTTTGATTTGTCTTTGTCTTTTTGTTCTTGTTGTCTTGTGATTTTTTTTTTATTGTTATTGTGCTTTTCCTTGAGCCCTTTTTTTCCCTTTATATTCCTCCTAGAAGTGAACCATCCAATATTTTTCTCTTGCTTTCTGACTTATTTCACTGAACATAATCCCTTTTAGCTCCATCCATGTTTCTGCAAATGACTCAGTTTATCTTTTTGATTGCTGAATAGTATTCCATTGTGTATATGCATCTATTTTTGGGCATTTGGGTTGTTTCCAGGTCTTTCCTATTATAAATAGTGTTGCAATAAACATAGGGGTACAGGTGCTCTTTTGGATTGGTGTTTTTGAGATTTCAGCTATTTTTTTCTCACTTTGCAGGTTTGTTATCTATTTACCTTGAATATGAGTTGTATAGATTAAAAAATACACTTATTTTGAGACCTTATAGTGAAGTTCTTTGTAGGCACCTGCTGGACTTAAAAGTCATGGCTCAAGGTTGTATAGCATTCACAGCATTCACAGTGGGGAGGCTAGGTGGGCTGGAAGGTGACAAGACACAGGCTTTGGAGTCAGACAGAACTGGATTCAAATCTTGGCTTTAATACCCACTGTGTGGCCCTTGTCAAGTGCCTTAACCTTTCTGAACACATGCCTTCACCTGTAAGACAGGTAAGAATAGCTCCAACCTCAGAGTCCTATGAAGCTGCAATGAGTTCCAAGTGTAGTAGGGACTTAGTGAGTGACTGAAAACATGGTAGGTGATCAGGATTCAGAAGTTGTTATTATCCATTCACTTTGGTGGTGTGATCTTCCAGCCACCCGGTGATGGCTCCTGTTATATTTATGGATCATTTTCCAAGGTACATTTGGACGTTTGTTACTCACATCTTTCCTCAAACATCTCAAATGTTTGAAGAAGAGCCTTGAAGGAAGAGCTACCACATGCACATGAGGGAACTTGGAATTCTTCTGTGGTGAAGTTACCTGTACCTAGAAAACTTGTGCTGGTTTTAAAAAATTAGACATCTACGTTTAAAAAGTGTATCAACACAGACTTCCTTGCCAGATTTCATGCTTCTGTAGTTGACTAAAATCATATCAGTTTGACCAATCAAAGGATGTCACCAACCAAGAGAGGTCTCTAAGCTTAAGCAGAAGAGTCAGGCTGTTTTTTCTCCATGGAAAAAGGAAATTCTGGAGCCTGAGCACCTGAATTTGAAGCCTGGCTCTTCTTTTTCTTACTTGGACCACCTTGGGCCATTGTGGCTCTCACTCTTTTCTTTTTTTTCATTATTTATATGTATTTGACATCAATTGTGGTCCCCATTTCCCACTACCATTTCACAGTGCACCATCACCTCAGTCTTTGTGCTCTTTCTGTCAGCTTTCACTCTTTTCTAAAAATATTTGTACCTTTTATAAAGTATATATTCAAGAATTTGTGATCAGGAGTAAAAGAAACAATCAATTTAAGCATCAGAACAGCGCCTGGCACGTAGAAATCACACAGTGACTCTTCACAGCTGTTGTGAACATCTTAGAGGGAGTGGGATAATTCTATGCTACAGAATGTTTCCTAAGTTGACTTTGCAGTAGATCAGTGCCTCTGGTAAGAGTATATCTCATTTATTCTTCAAGTATTTGTTGTTCTGTTACCATACCTAGCACTCGTCTACGTTTTGAGGACACAGCACGAAAATAGTAAAAAATCTGAGCTCTAAGAATTAGCATTCTAATCTCCTTTCAGGAATGGTGACCAGTGCGTCTAATGCTTTGCTGTTCAAAACCAGAGCTCTAGGTATTTATCCCTGTGTTCCTTTAAATAGTCAGGCTCCATCTATGTCACTTTGTGCCCATAGAATTACTGCTTTTTGTTTTGTGCAATGATTATTTATTCTTAAATACTATGTGCCATTTATTTTATTTTTTTTAAAGATTTATTTATTTATGCATACAAGAGCTGGAACACAGGCCAGAGGTGTGGGAGGTGGTGAGAGGATTCGCCAGAGACAGAGTGGGGAGCAGAACAGGCAGATCAACGGAAGTACACTGCTGAGGGGAGCAGCGGGGCCAGCAGGAGAGATCCGCTGAGCCATATGGGTCCCCTCCCTGGCCGGAGGAAGTAGGGATCGAACTCATGCTGCAGTGGCTGCGGTCTGCTTCATAGTGCGTTGCTTAACCCACTGCGCCACCAGGGAGGCCCACTATGTGCCATTTATTATCTTAAGTTGATTATGAGTTAATGCATGCAGTAGGGAATATGGCATAGTGCAGGCAATAGGTAAGTGTTCCCCCGACAGTGAATTATTAGGAAAGTCACAGATTGTTGCAGGAGCTCATGGGAGAGGCATTAAAATAAAATGGTCGATCCAGAGAAACTTTCCTGGAGAAGATCAACTCTGAAGGGTAATTAAGAGTTAGTGCCAGAAGTGTGGGGATGCATGGGAGATGGGAGGAGGAAGGCAGAGGGTGCGCGAGGCATGGGGCAGCAAGTACAGAAGGCAGGAGTCCTGACGGTGCCTAAAAATTTGGGAAATAACAAATGCGTCATTAGTTCAATTACAGCAGAAGGTGGGGTGAGGGAAGTGGAAAAGGAGGAGTCACAGGTATGGGGAGATAAAGAAAGATCTTTTGTGCTTTGCCTAGGAGTTTGAACTTTCTCCTGAAGACCATAGGGGGCCATGAAAAGATTTGAGACTTGGGAATGCGGGAGTACTGACAGACATTGCAATGGAATTGCTGCTTTATCAGCAGAGCAGGCATGCTTGGAGGGAGAGCCTGAGGAAAGCCAAAGAGACTTGCTTTTGCATTCAGAGAGCAGAAAGGCCTGAACAGACAGTAACAAGGAGGTGGTAGAGAAGGGCTCAGAATCCAAAAGGTAATAAGAACCCCGTGAGCTCTCCAGGGCTTGGTGAGTGACTGGTTGTGGAGGAGGCAGGGGTCTTGAGATTATTGAAGCCATAAACCATTGTAAGTGAAGAGAGGGGCAAGCTACCATTGTTAGTTGGAATCATCACGACTCCTTCTGTTGCTGTAAAAGGTTAAAACAAGGCAAATGTGGTGCACTGGATGCCCCATGTGGTCAGCAAGGGTGTGTGTGGGCTCCCCACTCCAGGAGGTCTGTGGGAACAGGGCAGTCCAGTGTTGACTTACAGATCAGTGTTGTCTCTCATAAACCCAGACAGGAGAATCACTGCATCACCCAGTTCATTGGCTGTCATTCATTCATCTTACTGATCAAATATTTATGTGATACCTACTATATGCTGTCATGGAGCTTTTGTATTGGTGGAAGCAGGTGGAGGAGGGAGGAATCACACATTAACGTCAATAAAGAAGATATTTTTAGACAGATACAGAGCTGACAAATCAATGAAAAGCAAGTGAGAGAGCAAGCCTTTGTGGGTGTGTTCCAGGGAGCAATTAGATACAGCAGGCAGGGAAGGCCTGTGAGCTGAGTCTGAGAGCAGCTTCCCAGGGAGCGCCCTCAGGCAGGGTGAGTTGGCCAGTCTTGAGGTATGTCTCTGAAGAGAAGGCATAGCTCTTCCCTGGGCAACTGCTGTAGCCCCCCCCAACTGATCTCTCTGCTTTGCCTTTTCTCAGCCATTTTTGCCACCACAGCTGGAGTGTTTCTTTTAAAAATATAATTGAGATCCTCACCTCAAAACCCTGCAGAGGGCCGCCCTGGTGGCACAGTGGGTTGAGCGCCGCACTGTGAAGCATCCGCTGCACAGCAGCACAAGTTTGATCCCCAACCAGGGAGAGGGCCCACATGGCACAGTAAACCTCTCCTGCCTTGCCCACCGCTCCCCTCAGCAGTGTATTTCAATCGATCTGCCTGTTCTGGTCCCCACTCTGTCTCTGGTGAATCCTCTTACCTCCTGCAACTCTAGTCTGTACCCCAACTCCTATATACATAAATAAATAAATCTATAAAAAAAATAACAACAAAAACCCTGCAGAGCCTCCTGCGTCACATTAAGTAAATGCCAGGTGCTCACAACAGCAGCAGGACCTTCCCTAACTTGATTCCCCTCTCTCCTCTTTGACTGTGCCCCCTACTCTTTCTGCTTGGCCCTCTTCTTCACCCGCCGTGGCCATCTCCTGCTAAACTGAGCACGTCAATCATGCTCCTAACTCTGGACCAAATACTGTGGGGCTTGGTCTTGGCTTCTGTTCAAGGGTTCCCAAGGCCACATCCAGAACTGAAGATTTGCTAAGAGAACTCATGGGACTGAACATATATAAAGTTATGGTTTTGACTTATTACTGTGAAGGACACCAAGCAAAATCAACAAAGAGAACACATGCCTGGGACAAGGTCTGGAGGAAATAGGGTGCAAGTTTCTAAGAGCTTCTCCCAGTGGAGTCCCATAGGATGCCCATAATCTCTACACCCCAGTAATGGCTTGTGACAACACTGTAAAATGTTGTCTACCAGAGAAACTCACTAGGGGCTCAGGGCCCAGAGTTTTTATTGGGGTCTGTTCATGGAATACAGGCATGCGTATATCCTTTCAAATTAGTGTTTGTATATTCTCTGGTTAAATACCCAGAAGTGGAATAGCTGGACCCTATGGCATTCCTATTTTCACTTTTTGAGGAATCGCCATACTGTCTTCCACAGTAGTTGTACCACTTTGCATTCCCACCAACACTCTTTGAAATGTATCAGGGTTCCTTTTTCTCCAAATCCTTGCCAACATTTGTTGTTTCCTAACTTTTTAGTATAAGCTATCTCACAGGTGTGAGGTGATGGCTCATTATTGTTTTGATTTGCATCTCCCTAAGAGTAAGAGATGCTGAACATCTTTTCTTGTGCTACTGACCATCTGTATGTCATTAGAGAAGTGTCCAATTAGATCCCCCAAATTAGAGAAGTTTTTTTAAGGACTGCAGTCTCAGACCCCTGTGTTACCTCTTCAGCACAGGTCAGACAGCACCTTTTCAGTGAGCTCTTCCCTCATCATCATATTTAAAATAGCAGCTCCTCCACCCACACTTCCTGTACTTCTCTTCCTATTTCATTTTTCTTCATATCACTCATCATTATCTAAGATAATATGTAATCTACATATTTCATTGTTTACTGCCTGCGTCTGCAATGAGATGTAAGTTTCATGTGGGCAGGGATTTCTGTCTGCCATGTTTATCATCAACCCCCAGCATCTAAGACAGTGTTTGGCACATGTTAGGGCCTCAACAATAAGTAATGAATGAGTTAAAAACAGAAAAATGTGGCACTTGTGGTTAGGACAAAGCAAGCACATGGGGAGAGATGGGAGATGCAGTGACTGAACAGACATGGTCAGAGCACTTAGAGATCTGATGGGTTGGAGGAAGCACTTTATTTTAATGTCTTTAAAGATTGATTTATTTATGCACACAAGAGCTGGGGCACAGGCCAGAGTCCAGGGAGGTGAGAGGATTCACCAGACAGAGCGGGGAGCAAAACAGGCAGACTGGCTGAAACACACTGCTGGGGGGAGCAGCAGGCAAGGCAGGAGAGGTCTGCTATGCCATGTGGGTCCCCTCTCTGGCCGGCGGCAGGGATCGAACTCGCGCTGCAGTGGCTGCGGTTTGCTTCATAGTGCGTTGCTTAACCCACTGCGCCACCAGGGAGGCCCGGAGGAAGCACTTTAGATAAACATATTTTTTTTAAGTCTCATGACCACTGGCTTCCCCCAACTATAGAGTTTTCCAAACCACATCTTTTTTTTTTTTAAAGATTTATTTATTTATGCATACAAGCACTGGGGTACAGGCCAGAGGTGTGGGGGGGGTGAGAGGTTCACCACAGAGAGCAGGGAGCAGAACAGGCAGATCAACTGAAGTACACTGCTGAGGGGAGCAGCGGGCACAGCAGGAGAGGTCTGCTGCGCCATGTGGGTCCCCTCCCCGGCCGGCAGCAGGGATCGAACTCATGCTGCAGTGACTACGATCCAAACCACATCTTTAACAAATTCTCACTTCAGTTCATTCCTTACTTTCTTCACTGCCATGCGTCTGTACGTTTCCCTTTTCTGTGTAGTTGAGAAGGATTTAGTCTCCTGTGCAGTGTAACACTTCATGCTTTCCTAGCCTAGATCTTATCACTGTTGTAATCATCTAATCATTTGTATAATTTATTTCCTATCTGAGTTCTCCATTAGGCTGAAAACTCCTAGCTTGTTAACACTGTATCTTCAGTGCCTACTTGAAAACGCAATATTTGAATGAATGACCTGATAGCTTTCTGAGTGAAGATGACCTTGACCTAGGATAGATTTTCAGGGGACCTTGAATGGCTATAGAGGTCTCCCCAGGTTCTCCAGTTTCAGACTTTCAGTCTAAGATTCGAATCAATAGCTCCGCCATCTCCCTCCAAGCTTGAGACACAGTTTCAGGCAAATATCAGCCTCCCTGTGACCTGACTTCTGATGCTTGGCTCTGCATGTTTGTTTTGTAGGAGCCCTTGAAAAGGGCTCAGCTCCTGGCACTCATTGGAGACCAGCTCATCCAAAGCCACCACTATGCAGCAGACTCCATCAGACCCAGGTGTGTGGAGCTTAGGCACCTCTGTGATGACTTCATCAATGAAAACAAGAAAAAAGATGACATTCTAGCAAAGTCCTTGGAGCTACACAGACAACTGGACAAGGTGAGCAAAACCAAGCAGTGACCATGATGTCTGCAAAATTTTGTACCAAATAGTTTTCCAGCCCCACAGTTGTCAAGGGGTAAGTGCTCCATGTGAACAGTTTTCACAAGACTTTAATTCCAGATCAAAACATAGAGGTATTGAGGTTAAAAATGCTCCAACAATCTCACCATATCACACTAGAATGGACTGAAGTCCATTTTGCTCTTTTGGGATCCAGATTTAAAGAATGTGTGTTGCCTGACCATGTGGTACACTTCTTGTTTTCCTTTCAGGCGTACAAAGAACAAAACTGTATTTGCAAATCATTCCCTCATATAAGACATCAGACTGTGATTCCCTTGGGTTTTTATTGTGGGCTGCTTATGGAATCCAGGTACACAAATGACCATTTCCTGGACACCTACTATGTTCCTGCCAGCAGCATAATATGTCATCTATTTAATCCTCAGGACAACCTGTGGGGAAGGTATTAATGGGCTTATTTTATGGAGGCAGAGACTGATATTCAACTTGGGTAAATCAGTGAGACTCCCCTGGCGGGCTTGCTGTGGCTGCAAAAGCCCTGATGTACCCTGCCCTAGAGACAAGATCCAGGAGGCCTGGGGTGATGCCCATGAATCAGGATTTTACTCAAGTGCACAGGTCACTCTGGTGCAGGTTCGGGACAAAGACAACACGCAGAAACCATAGAGTGATTGATGGCCTAAGACACCGCTCAGGGAAAATAGAGAATGCCAGACTTAAAGTCAGGCTTGCTAAATTCCAAGCCTCAGTCCCCTTGGGATAGACAGCAATTCCACAGCCTCCTGTGCCCTTCAGTGGTGACCTCTGGGGCAAGTGTCCAATCAGCAGTGATAGTAACTTCTGGAGCCTTCCCTGTCAGCTGTTCTCAGACAGCACACGGCTCCAGGCTGAGTCAACATGCTCCCTCCCCACAGGTGTTTCTCTCTCTCCCATGGCCCAGGGCACCCATCCAGGCTGTTTTACATCATCCCACTGCCAAATGTCAATGAAACACAGCTGTTTCAGAAGCAAGTGATTCAGAAGGGCCTCTTGCACAGCTTGCTCTGTGTGCTGGCTTCTCTGCAGGGTCAGCTGCTGTTTTCCTCATTCTGTTTCTGCTCAGAAATTAAAGCCTATGCTGGTGTGTATGTGTTTGTGTGTGTGTGTGTGCATGCATGTATGCATGTGTACACATGCATAAGTTACTGCTGTGACTCTGTAGAAGACCCCAGTTTAATGATTTCTGCAGATCTAAGCAGGATGATTAAACATCTTTGAAAATATGATTTCATATTATTTTGAAAGTCTAAAAATGAAGGAAGGAGGAGCAAAAAGTCATTCATGGACACTCATATAGCCCACTCCCCTTCTCTTCCACACAGCGGTGATAGTCATCAATTTTTAAATATCCTTATTTTTTGTCATTCTAAAAGTACTATACATTCAATATATATCATTTAAGGAAAAAACAAAGACCACAATATAAGTGCCTATTAATTTTCCTAAATGTCATCACTTTGGGGTGCTCCCTTCTGATCTTGCTTCTCTGAAGTTATTTTACATAGCTCTTCAGGTCATATGGTAAAGGGATCTGCATTGAAAGCTTCTTTTCATGTAGATATTCAGGCAGTAAAAGGGTCCCTGTCTTTCTGTTAAAGCCTTTAAAAACATTTATTTTTTGGAATCATCAACTATTTGATTTCATTTCAGCCTTCTGAAAAGTTAAAGTATTGCTGTTCTGAGTTACAAAATTTTGCATTCTTGGAAATTTCCCTAGGAAAGAAAAATGCCAGTAAATGCAAACGTGGGCAGAGGAAAGTGGTGTTTTTGTTAAAAAAGGAACATTCCCTCCCCCAGGAAGGCATATAGGAGGCCAGATCTCATGCCTCATCAACCACTTTGCACTGTGTAACCAGTATGGAAAACAAGTAGTTAGCAAATAAATCTCAAAAGCCACTGGTGACATTTCTTTTTTATGGTTAAGCCAAACTCAGCAAACTTAACTCTCTTCTCCTTAAGATGTAACAATCGTTGTTGGTGGAGAAGGGAAGAATATTTATGTGGCTGGGTGATATCCCTGAGAAGTAGACAAATATGAAATTTTGGGCTCATCCAACCTTGTAATGTATTTACAGCGGTCACACCTCTAAACTTTATGCTATTCCCCAACAATCTTCCATCATTTCAGATTCCTTGTTGATCCCATAGAAGCTCAGACTGCCTGAGGACTGTGGTCAAACTAACTGCCAAGGGCACTGTGTTTCTGTCCTGAAGGTCAGCCAGTGGTGTGAAGCAGGAATCTACCTTTTGGCTTCCCAAGCTGTAGACAAATGCCAGTCACGAGAGGGGGTTGACACTGCCTTGAACGACATCGAGACATTCCTGGGCACAGCGAAAGATTACCAGTTGCCCAACCCCAGGGGCTTCTACAACCAGTTTGAGCTGATGCTTACTGCTGAAGTAAAGGTAATGTTTCTGGGATATTTTAATTCTCTGATTGGGAGCGAGATGTGGGAAGACTTTGCTTACTGCCTAAAAAAATCCAGGTAGAATGTAGTGAGCAGGTTAACCAGTTTCTGAGCCCTCAAGTGACCTTTTAGACCCCTGGTCTGTGCTTCTGGTGAATCAACCCTTGATGGTTTGACCATTTAGCACCAATCAGCTCATAGCTTGCACCTGATTGGTCCATTCCACAACCCACACAGTAAAAGTTTCTGAGAATCAACAGCCACAATTGACTTGTGGGGGAGCAACAGGGTGAGAACACCTCAGCTCCTGCCGGTTCCTACTGCTGAGGTGGCTGCTGGCTTTTGATAACAGCACGACATTGTCAAAACTGATACTCTACACCTATGGGCACCTTCTTTTAGATATATGTATATGCACAGTTTAATGTAGACAACTGTATCTTCTTATTTGACAGTGGAAAGGACCTGAAGCAGTGAGTTGCCCAGTGTGATAAAATCACCTAGCACCAAGATTTTGTCTCTAATACCATTTTCCAATAAAAGAGACTTGGACTTCTTAAAGAAATGGATGATACTAGAACTGGGGTGGTAAATACACTATGATACTAGTGCATCTTATAGTGCCAGAAAGCCTAAAACCAAAACAATAAACCATAATGATGGGATGCAAGAAACAACTGAAAGAGCTCCCCATGACCAATACCGGGACAATTTGAACAACAAAATTAATAAAGTATATTGGATTGCAAACCAAAGTATAAAATAGATATCCATGACTCCAGGCTGATAAAATTAATGATGGACTAAATAAGTTAATGGGGGAGAGGAAACGAATCTCCCATGGAGAATAATTCTAAATTGTTTGTATAGGTATTTTGGCCTCAAGGAGATGGAGGATATCCCTTTTCTTAATTATGACTTTGCAATGTGACTTCCGTCCAAAGAGTGCAGTTTGTGACTTTATAGTAGAGAAACCTAGCAAATACCACCTGAATAGGTGATCGAGGTCAACAGTCGTTTAGAGAGAATGTACCTTTGAAAGGATGAGATGAAACTGGTCCTTTACTCTGTGGTCTTCCCCCTAAAAACTCATAACTCCAGATAATCATAAGAAAAACATCAGAGAAAACCTACTTGAGAGGCACTCTGTAAAATACTTGCCTATATGTAAAATACTTGCCTTACAGTCCTTTAAAAAGTTAAGGTCATCAAAATCAAGGAAAAGCTAAGAAACCATCCCACCCAAGAGGAACCTAGGAAATCATGGTAACTAAGTGTAATGTGATGCTCTAGATAGAACCTTGGTGAAAAAAGATACATTAAGCAAAAACTAGGAGATTTAGTTATAATTTATTTATAAAATTTATATTAAATTTATTTAACATAAATAAAGTTAATTTATTTAAAATTAATTAATTAAATAAATAAAGGAATTTATTTATAATTCATTTGAATAATAAAATGAATGATTCAATATTATTGGGTTGTCAGAAAAGTCATGATGTATTGTTTTTCTGTTTTCTATGCAAAAATGTGTCATGACTTTTCCAACAACCCAATAATTCATTAACAAATGTAAGATACTAATATAAGATGGTAATAGTGGGGGAAGTTGGATATGGTGTGCATGGAACCCTGTACTAGTTTATAATTTTTCTGTAAATCTAAAACTATTATAAAAAATAACATTTTTCTAAAAGGCTGATTGATGTGTTATGTTTAAATAACATTTAAGACACAATGATTATCTGAATAGAAAGCCCAGAAATGAACCCACAAACTTATGAACTAATCTTTGCAAAGGAGCAAAGTCTATGCCATGGAATAAAGACAGCTTGTTCAATAAATGGTGCTGGGCAGACTGGACTGCTACATGCAAAAGAATGAAATTAGAATACTGCCTTTCACCATGCACAAAAAAACAACTCAAAATGGGTTAAGGAATTAGACATAAGACCTGAAACCATAAAAAAAAAAGACCTGAAACCATAAAATATATAGAAGAAAATGTAGGCAAAACTCTACATGACATACACCTCAGTAACATCTTTAAAGGCACAGTATCCAAAGCAAAGATAGTGAAAGAAAAGATGAACAGCTGGGACTACATCAAATGTAAAGCTTTTGTGCAGCAAAGACACACTAATCAAAACAAAGCAACACCCCAATGACTGGCAGAAAATCTTTGCACACAACACTGCTGACAAGGGACTTATCACAAAGATCTACAAAGAGCTGGCCAAACTAAACAAAAACAAAGTAAACAACCTAGTCAAAAAATGGGCAGAAGAGCTAAAAAGCCATTTCTCCAAAGGGAAAATACAAATGGCCAACAGGCATATGAAAAAAAATGCTCAAATCTCTTGTAATCAGAGAAATGTAAATCAAAACTATTATGAGATACCACTTCACACCAGTGAGAATGGCACATATTAAAAACATTAGCAACAATAAATGTTGGTGAGGATGTGGAGAAAAAGGAACTCTACTACACTGCTGGTGGGAATGCAAGCTGGTCCAACCACTATGGAAAGCAGTGTGGCGGTTCCTCAATCTACTAAAAATGGAACTCCCATATGATCCAGCAATCCCACCCTAGGACTATACCCCAAAGACACAAAAACACTGATTCAAAAGAATACCTGCACCCCTATGTTTATTGCAGCACTATTTATAATAGGTAAGACCTGGAAACAACCTAAATGCCCCAAAATAGCTGATTGGATCAGGATGATGTGATACCTATGCAAGATGGAATACTATTCAGCAATCAAAAAAGATAAACTAGAGTCATTTGTAGAAACATGGATGGATCTAGAAGGGATTATGCTCAGCAAAATAAGTCAGAAGGCAAAAGAAAAATACCAGATGGTTTCACTCCTAGGAGGAATATCAGGGAACCAAATAAGGGACCAAGGAAAAGAATAATAACAATTTAAAAAATCAAAAAGATAAGGGCAAATCAGGGACACTTTGTGGGGAGGGAATGGGTTGAGGGCAGAAAGAGCACAAGGGACTGAGGTGGGAAATCACAAGGGACTGAGCACACGGTGACATGGTGGTGAGAAATGCATGGGGACCACAACTGATGTCAAATATATAAAGAAAAAAAAAGAAATTAAACTCAAATCCTCTCTTTACAAAACAAAAAATAAATTAATTAAGCAATTTAAGATTTTAAAGTAATTAAACCAATTGTGACTTTAAAAAAAGGCTGGTACTGGAACAAAAACAGACACACAGACCAATAGAATAGAATTGGGAGCCTAGAAGTAAACCTACATAGATAGATAGATAGATAGATAGATAGATAGATAGATAGATAGATAGATAGATAGATAATAGATAGATATGTGTGCGTGTGTGTGTGCATTCACATATCCATGACAAAGGAGCAGAAAATATACACTGGAGGATAGCCTCTTCAATAAATGGTGTTGGGAAAACTGGACAGCTACATGCAAAAGAATGAAACCAGACCATGATTTCATACCATATAACTAAATCAACTCAAAATGGATAAAAGACTTGGATGTGAAAACTGAAACTATAAAATACATAGAAGAAGACATAGGCAAAATATTTCATGACATAAGCTTTAGTGACACCTTTAGAGAAAACAAAAGAGAACATAAATAGCCAGGACTAAATCAAACTAAAAAGCTCTGTACAGATGAAGAAACCATAACTAAAATGAAAAGACACCCTACTGTATGGGAGAAAATACACACTATACATCTGACAAAGGACTGATATCAAAGATTTACAAAGAACTTATGAAACTACAAAAACCAAAACAAATAACCCAATTCAAAAACGGGCCCCTTATTATTTTAAACTTAATTTACTTAGGGTTTTCCTTACCTTTTCAGTTTCACTGGTGAGCCTATTCTGTAAGCTGATGATCAGTTTTTCCCTCAGAGGTTTTTAACTTTATTTTGCATTGGCTTTGTTGTGTGTCTGAAGGAGACCACACAGCTATTTTCACTCTGCTACCATCTGGCTGGACTCAACAATTTTTAAATTATCAGAGTATGCTTTACATTTTCTTTTCTTTCTGTTATATAAACTTGATGACCTTATATGTTAAATCCTTGGGAATCATTTCAGTTAAAAAAGTTATGTGCTTTAAAATAATAAAACAGGCAGTCATCAGCTAAAAAATATATACTTTCTTCCCTTTTTAAAGTTATTTGAAAGGTAAATAAAGGAGAGGAAGGAAAAAGAATAGCTTTATGGTGGTGTGAGGGCATTGTTTATTTTTAAATCAGGAAAGATATGTAGACTATCAGTGTTTAGAAGGCTTTCTCCCATTGGAGTCTTATCTGCTATATCCCAAGAAATAAAATGAAACAGTTTGACGAGGTCTCTAAACTGTTTTCCAACCTGTAAGTTGTGACCTTATTTGACAAGAGTTTTTTTTTTTTCTTCTGAGTTGTATTTTCTTGTGTCAGATTTCTAAACACCTCTAACAGCCTCTACGTGCCTACATGACTGTTAGATGGTAAAACTGATTTCTACCTACCATGTAGTTTCTGTTTTCTGACTTCTTTAATCATTCATACATCTTTAGTCAGATTTTCAATGTTGCTGAAGCCCAAAGCTTCCTTAGGGCATAGAAGCCGTCTATACTGGAGTTTTGTATAAATACTTAACTGTTGCTGTGGTTCTAACTGATACCATGTCTCGTGATGTGGTTCATGAACATTACATAAGCCTGTTTTTCCTCCTGACATAGCAATTGTTATCTTTTTTGGATGACTGATACAGAGTAAAGGAACCACTTCCTCAACTAAATATCTTTAGCTAAGCATGATCTAAAAGTAACTTTTTATAGTTTTTATACTTCTTGAGATCTTTTCCTGTGTCAGTGGATATCCTTTATTAGTCTTGTCTTCGAATAAGCATTTATAAATGATATAATAATTGTCATTTTAGTGAAGAATAATTGTTGAGTTATAATGTATACAAATTATAAGTTTGTATGTCTCAATTAGAGTTTATATGTCATCACCTCCATTAATATTCATTTTAAGATGTCATATAAACCATTTCCTTAGTTGTGAAAGTAGTAAATATTTGAAGTTTTTTTTAATCAAACATTGTAGAGGAGTATAGAATAAAATCTAGAAATCCTACATTCCTATATTTCTAAATTTCAGTATCATTCTTCAAAAGCAGTCATTGTTAACAGTCTTAGTCCCTTGTGTCACTTTTAAGCAGATATAATTTCACATACATCTACACATATAAATTTGTTTTTACACAGACTATGCAGTCATCTGCATCTTGTTTTTTTTTAAACTTATTTAAACTACCTGATGTGTAATATCAGTATTATTCAATCAGCCTCAACTTAAAAACTATATGGCCTTTCATTATTCATATGTACCATAATTTACTGTGAGCTTTTAAGAAATCTCCAGCTGATACCTGGTTGTTGCTGAAGTTGTTTGTTTTAATTACAGAGACCATTCTTATAAATAAAATCAAGAGCATGTGTTTTTTGATGAAATATTTCCAGATTATCTTGCACAAATTTACACTCCCATCAATATTGTGTGAAAGTGTTTCCACCTCTTTATCTTTCAGTCTTCCTTTGAGCCTTGAAATTTCTGCCATTTAATTGTTGAAAATTGCTACTTCTTTTTAATATGCCTTTGTTAGAGTAGTGTGTACTGAAGATTTTTCTCATTAAGACTAATAGCCATTTAGTGAAATTCTTATATTGTGTCCTGTGATCATTTGTCCCTTATCATATCTATTATAAGAAAGGAAAAGAAATGCTTTACTAGGGCAGAGTACTGTTTAGTAGATAAACCACCAATGGACCACAGGCCACCCTAAATGTGTGCATTCTACTCATGAACACTTGTATAAACACGGAGTAATTTGGAGGCCATACGACCTGAGGATAGAAAGGCAGACTCTGTCTGGAGAGGGATAGGAGTACTGTTTCACTCTTTCTTCTTCTCCTATTGCTGCATGAAGAATGACCACAGGGCCTCCTTGGTGGTGCAGCTGGTTGAGCACAGCCCTGTCGGGCTTTTGCAGCCACTGCAGTGTGAGTTTGATCCCCTGCTAGGGAGGGGACCCACATGGTGCAGCAGACCTCTCCTGTCTAACCCTCTGCTCCCCTCAGCAGTGTATTTCAGTCCATATGTCTGTTTTGCTCCCCACTCTGTCTCTGGTGAATCCTCTCACCTCCTGCAACTATGGCCTTTACCCCAACTCTTGTGTGCATAAATAAATAAAATCTTTTTAAAAAAGAAAAAAAGGAATGACCACAAATGTGGCAGCTCAGCTCAGATTCCCTGGGCAAGTGTCTGGACACAGTATGACTGGTTTTCTGCTCAGTTTTCACAAAGGCATTCTTACCCTCTTTTACTCTCCTCACAATTGTAAGGCTGACACCTCTGTTTATGTGCTATCAGCTGGGGACAGTCAGCTCCTGGAAGCTGCAATATTCCTTGCCACATGGCTCCCTCCATCTTCAAAATCAGCACAGGAGAATTTCCTGCATTTCTTTCTCATTCTATTTTCTCTAACTTTTAGACTCATATCTAGAGAATTTGTGTGATTAGGATGGGCCTATTTTAACAGACTTGGGACAAATCCAAATAACAAAATGCCTTCATAGCAGCACCCAAATGAGAGTTTATTTGACTAGCTGAAAGGAAGTGTGTGAACACCAGGGGCCAGGAGTCTGGGGAGCCGCCTTAGCATTCCTGTCCGCACACTCTCCACCTGCTTTCCACAAGGGAGGCCGGCAGAGGGCGTGTCTTTTGGTTGAGGAACCAATCACACTAAAACGTCTATTGCCAGAGGAAGGGAGCATCCATCTGATCCACTACACAACAAATGTATCCACATGGGACAAAGATCTTAATGTGAGCAATGAAACAGCAGCAAGCTGGAGAGAAAATCTAGGAAATTATGGGAACAACGTAGGCATCAGACAGAGGATAGAGGATCTAGACCTGGTATTTCCGACTCCTCTCCCTGCCACACATACACTGTACCCCTTCCAGATCACTAGCTGATTGCACAAATGGACTTGAGTCCTCTCCCACTGCCATTGTGATCAGAGTATGCTTTTGTGAGATCTTGGCCTTCGGCGTTCAATGGATCAAAGTAGGTGAGCCTCGAACGGGAACTGTGTTGATGAACATTATTCTTTTTTTTTTTTAAGATTAATTTATTTCTGCATACAAGAGCTGGAGTATAAACCAGAGGTGTGGAGGGGGGTGAGAGGATTCACCAGAGACAGAGTGAGGAGCAGAACAGGCAGATCTACTGAAATACATTGCTGAGGAGAGCAGTGGGAGAGGCAGAAAAGGTCTGCTGTGCCATGTGGGTCACCTCCCTGGGGATCGAACTCATGCTGCAATAGCTGAAGATAGCTTCATAGTGCTGCGACTTAACGCCTTGTGCCATCAGGGAGGCCCTGATAAACATTCTAAATGAATTTTTAAAACCTTTCTTCTCTGTCTTTCTCTTTTTCATTTTCCCACTGTGATTTCATTTTCCCGCTGCTGTGATTCAGGCGCATTATACGTGACTTGATTGAGACTGAAGAAATTTATATAAAAGAGATTAAGAGCATAATTGATGTAAGTATGTTTGAAGGGGGGCTTGTTAAATTTTTATTCAAACTTGAGAAGTTTTATTGCACGAATTCAAAATATTTGCCATATGTCTCTAGCATTCTCAGCAAGGTTTCAGGGCTTGTAATACCACAAGTGTCTTTCCAGTAGGGATAAGAATATTCTATGACTACTGATCCATGTAACCGAATGTCTTCCAAAAGATTGTACCAATTCATAAGACTAGCGCAGTTTCCAACCAGATTTATTATATGCTTCCCAATGATGAATATTATAATTTAAAAGTTTTTGATAATTTAATAATGGAGAATTCTTAATGTTTTAAGAAGAATTTTTTTTTTTGCACAAGAATAAGATGTCTATTTACCCTATTTTCCAAAGGGAATAATCAAGGAAAATATTACATAAGGGTATACTAGAATTTTTCTACAATAAAGTAATAGAAGAAAACCACTGTTCAATAAAAGGAAATAGTTAATAAGATATGATGTACAAACTGAATGAAATATTATTCAACTATTTCAAATATCTATTTTAAATAGTATGTGGCAACTTTGAAAAATGCTCATATAATTTAATTCAAAATAATACATGTAGAAATTTGTTAGGAGAGTCTAAAAAGATACATGGAAAAACAGATGACAGAATTAAAATGTACATGGTTATGCCCATGTAAAATAAGGTTTTTAAAAGTCACAAAGGAAATATAATAAAACATAATAGTCACATTAACTCATAAAATCATAGATAAGTTCTTTCCCCTTTTTCACGCTTGATGTTTACAACATAACCACTTAAAATATATTTGTTTTCTGATGAAAGTGCTATTCTGTTATTGTTATTACACTATCTTCTGAAGATGGACATGTGAGAAAATTGATATTAAAAGAAAGTCTTTGGTGGACTAATTTCCAGGATATATGTACTGCATTCCCCAATTATGTCATTAAAGCTTTGATCCCTGGGGTAGCTAATTCAGATCATGCCTTATAGGATCCTCCCTGTAAATCCTACCTTGTTTCCATCTCTGCAGGGATATATCACTCCAATGGATTTTATTTGGCTCAAGCATCTGATTCCAGATGTTCTACAAAATAACAAGGACTTTCTCTTTGGGAATATTAGAGAACTTTATGAATTTCACAACAGGTATAATTCAACTTTACTAAGAAAAATGGAAAGTAGGAGAGGGACAGAAATCAGACTGATGGAATTTGGGGGATATAAGTGCTTAAAAGTTTCCAAGCTTAAGCAAGTGGTCCAGAATCAGTGGATTGGTTTGAATTGGGATGGGGATGAGAAGGAGGGGAGAAGCACCACTGGATCCCTGAAAAAGAAGTGAAAATAGTTAATTGAGCATGTAGTAGATGTCAAACATTAATACATTTAATTGTGTACTCATTTGCTTACTTATCTCTGAATGCATCACTAATTATTGGGCAATATTTATTAATATCCACAGGGATTGCGAATATCCCACCACTGGGAATAGGAAGATGACCGAAACACATACCCACTGACTTATGATCAGTGGATAGTACTGGGAAGGAGGGTGCTAGAAAGCGTTAACCGGTCAAACAAGCTGTGCTTTTTAGCCCAGGGGTGGTTGAGTCTGGAGTCCTGAAGACTTAGAGGAAGAAGAGACTGGAAATTATCTTCTAGCCCTTTCATGTTACAGAAGAAGAAACCATAGTCTATTTATTCACTTTATTCCACTATAATGACCCCAAGATCACACACCTGACTGATGAAGCAAAAAAAAATTACGTTGTGAAATGTTGTTTCCTGACCACATCTTCTGTCCATTGGTCAGACACACACTGAAGTGGAAATCCTATTTTCTGCTACTTTCCCTGTAGATGTTATTCAACCCCTTTGAACCTCAGGTTTCATATATTGCAAGTTTGGTGGAGGATTAAATGAGACATTGTTTAGCTATCTCTTCCTGGCTTATACTAAGCTCTTGATGGTATTAGTTCTAACAGCAGCCATAGCATCAGTTCTTATGAACAGGAGTATCTTGTAGCAGGGAGCATCAAGTACATGTACACTGTCTGTCTAGTGCTCAGAATGATCAGAGCAACTGGGGGTGGTTTCAGGGAATTCTAGTAATGTCACAGAACACAGCTTTTCATCCAAATTAGTGTGTTGGAAATGAGTCAAGAGCAGTAAAGCCTGAAGAACAGCATTTTTCTAGGTTACTCCTAAATCCTTATGTGATTTGACTTAAAAAAAAAACAACAAACCCCTGTACACGTTTAAGAACAAAAAAACCTAAAGCTTTATTATCTTTTCTTTCCCTAGGACTTTTCTAAAAGAATTAGAAAAGTGCACTGAAAACCCTGAACTTCTGGCACGTTGCTTTCTCAAGAGAGTAAGTCTGTGCTCCTCATAAATCAAAATAACCATGTAATTAAAGTCAGCTCATAATTTTCTGTGTAAGTGGCAAGGGCACATAGAAACATCCATAATCTGAACATTTATATCTACCTCTTGAGTGCAACACAGGAGTCCTTTGTAGTAATTCACCTGGTGAAGATGAGTCACGTAAACCCAGAGGTGGGAGCAATTTACAAGCTTGGCTACTTGCAAAGCCTGAAAAAATGGAAGACTGATTTCCCATGTCTCCCAAAGTAGGTGATGCACCTTTGAATGAGTAAGCTAAATGTTTTAAATAAGAATCACCCAACAAGTTGAAATTCTTCACTAAACTCGTATTACCACTCTCCAGGAGAGAAGTTTGATGTTGAACTAAAACTCTCAAAAAAATTTTTTTTTCATTTTATTTTTTACAGCACAGAGGAGGAGGAGTGTGTTCTAAACCTCTATCTTCTGTTATGCTTAGCACACAACCTGTAAAATTTCTACAACACCAAATCTCTTCCCACCATACAGATATCTTCCTTCTTTCAGTTTCAGTTTCTTATCTCATGCTTTGGACAATAAATAAGCTGTTTGGGCCAATGGTGTTTCCCAGTTGCTGGCACAGAGAAATACTTTATCTAACATCATTCCCTACCATGCTTCCTTCCCTTTAGGAGGGCAAAGCAGATGATCCCAGTGCCCTCTCCTTCCAAAATGTTTCCATTTCTTCTCTCTCCCAGCAGCCCTTCTTCTCATTCTCTTCATTGTTTTGCCTTTTGTGAGCCTGAGACATCACATCAAACTACTTTAAAAAAAAAACTAAACAACCAAATATGACTGCTAAGTCTAAGTGCAAAACTTGTGATAAAATGAAAGCAAGCAAAGATTGCCAGGATTCAAGTTACTTGACACAGTGGAGAAGCAGCCTTCAGCCCTCAGAGTTGTGAGCTGGCTTAGAAGGTCCTTCCCTAGCCCTGGTGGGCTTTCCATCAGCTTCATCATAGGTTCTTCATCAAGTGCTGGAATTCAAGTTATACCACAAATTATTTTATATTCAATCTGTTTAATTTCCTTCTTGAATGACCATTATAGCATTATTAGTTATAATATATTAACATTAGTATACTATCTAAGTATAATATACTAATGTAATATATGTTATAATATATTACCACCAGAGCCCATAATATTATAATACAGTGTTTTATACTACTTTACATTTTAATACTTTTCAAACCACCAATGTGAAATCTAGTTTCAGAGTTTAGAAATATTTTATTATCACTTGTGTTATTATTGCAGGTGTTTAAAAATTGTTGAATGAGAAGAGTACCTAGTTCCTGTGGGGGAAAATTAATATTATCAATTAAAAATTGTCCAATTATGAGGGAATGGTTAGGGAATTCCCCACAGAGCATTCTTTCTCAGAAAAGTTCTCCTAACATTTTACAAAGCTTTTTATCATATCCCACATTGTGAAGAACCTTAGAAATCATTAACAAACCCTGTATATAATCCTATATGATTTATGATGTTGGAATGTTGGAGGCAAAATACAAGTAATAAAATCTTATCAAGCACAGTTATTTCTTCGAACCAAATAAAGTAAAAAAAGGACAATTATTTAAGAATCCTTGAAGGAACTGGCTGCTACTATACAAAGACTTGAACTTGTTAATCAATAAGGCAGGCCCACCACCCTTAATTTATTACAGCAGTTTACCTTTTCTTAATATTTGCAGAATTCCACTAAACATGGAATTAAATTTTGAAATACTGCTCTGGCCAAGTGTTTTCATGGACATCTATAGCTTGCAACATCTAGGAAAATGCTGCCCCAGAGATCAAGCTTGGATCAAGTGTAACATTTGCCAGTAGTTTACTCTGAATTCCGTTTGCTCTGAGATGTCACATGGTACAATCATGGTACAATGGAAAGAGTCCTAGGATGGAACTTAGGGCACATAACTTCTTACCTGAGTCAAGCCACTTGCTAACTCTATGACCTCAAGTAAGTCACTTAAATTCTTGGAGTTTTATGTTCCTTCTCCAAATTTTTAGCTTAAAACCAATAAGTAAAGTTGTAGTGGAAACCAAATAAAATAATACATGCAGGATTCTACAAGGTGAAAAATGCTTAACAATAACTGCCATTTATTTGGTACTTTGCATGTAATGGGCATTTGATGAGACGTTTCTATACATCATCTCGTTTAATCTCACGTTTATCATAGGAATTGACTATTGTTCTTAACCTACTTAACAGATGACGGAACTGAAGTATAGGAAGATAAAGTAATTGACTTTAGCCCAGACAGTTTGAAATTGACAAACCAAGAGCTGAACCTGGACCATCTACCACCAGAGCCCACGGTCTTAATTTATTAAAAGTCATGTCTTCCTGTGTGAATATGGAGACTTGGGCAGCAACTTTTTAGCTTTCTAATTTATTCTATAAGGAAATAGGGGGCATCTGGTTCTTTCATTTGCTGCTAGTTAGTGAACCTCCTTACTCTAAGGAATTTTGGACAGAGGAATAAATTTAGTACTTAAAGGCTGAAATGTTCTGTGCTGCTCAACCTATAGACACAGGAGCGAGGGGTGAAGCTTTTACGAACACAGGTTTCAGCTTAGCATCCACCAAAGGAACCAGTTCCCTCTTGGTAACTGGGAGAATTGGGGAAAAGATGACTGTTGATATTCTACTGGGTGGTAGGTTTCTTTAGCTATGAGAATCTTCGGGTAGATGCGTACTGAAAACAGTGAAAACTTGAATTCTTTTAAAAGCTAAAGGCTTATTTCTTCATGCACAAACAGATCAAATGTGGGTGAAATGCCTTAATCGATTTGTTTTACAAGCCTGGCCTCCAGTATGCCAGTGATGCCCACATGTCTAAGCTGCTATCCTATAAAAGTCACTGAGTTTAATAAATGGACTATCACAGTGCCTAGAACATCAGAGGTCCTCAAAAGTTTGTTCTTGGGTGAATGAATGAATAATAGATCTATTATTGTTAAGCTCTAAGTTATGATCCTAGTCCTTAACCAGTCTAACAACATTTTTCAAGGTCCATCTTTCTTCCTAAGTGTGTGTGTGTGTGCACGTGCATGTGTGTGTATGTACTTCTCCCTAGCGACAGTAGCAAAGAACAGAGTTACTCTAGTTCTTGGAGTGAATGAGCACTTACCATCCATCAGCAGGCGGCAAACACTACAGGACTGGAAACCTTTCACTACAGCAATGACATAGTTGAGGTCACTCATGTCCATGTAAATGACATTAACAGTTGACCTGAGCGGGAAGATAGAATCCCACAAAGAAGGTGCCCGAGACTCCCCACCAGAGCAGCCTGGGCTCTGTGTTGAGTCCAGCAGCAGTGGAATAGGATCTCCTCAGGAAGCTGCCAAGCTGACTCCACCGGCTTGGGGTACACTTTCAAACTGGCTTGGGGCACCTTTTCTATATGGGATGTCAGTAGATGTGTGTCTGCCTTTCAAGGTCTGTGGTGCTGTGAGAACATGGGTCACAGTGCTAATTTTGAGACAGTCATAGAATGTTCTTGTCTGAGTCTTGTGCGGCAGGTTGAAGGTGAGGACTGAGCAGAGCTTGCTGCTTTGCCCAAATGACTTAACTCTGTATTATTTTGTCCACACATCCACATTTTCCCTCTGGGCTGTGATTTTCTTTTGGTTGTTTCTTAATTTTTACCCCCTAGAATTGTCACCATGACAATTGTAATAAGGAGAGGGCAGAACTACTTAGGGGTGATACTGTTGCCTGGATAAAGAGTAGGAAGGATAAAAATGAAAACCTACTGCTGTCCATGAATTCACTTCTGTCCTGTGGCAGCTCCCGCCACACTCCGTTGACATCTGTGTTTAGTACTGATCACTCATAATCATTTGTAACCTGCTCTCTACCTCCCCATCACGTACTCATCCCACCCATCCTGCATCCTCAGTTCCTTCCACACTGGAAATATTCAGGATTGTTGAATGAATGAATAAACTATAATCCTGTCCACTATTGAAAAATGCTACCTGATTAATTTGTTCTAATTTTTTCTCACTCAGAAAGAAGATCTTCAAATATATTTTAAATACCATAAGAATCTGCCCCGAGCCAGGGCAATCTGGCAAGAATGTCAAGACTGCGCCTATTTTGGGGTAACAATGAGTTCACAGAGTTTCCCACAAATTGTTTTCTCTGGACAATGTTTATGCACATTAAATTTTTAAAGAAAGCAAAAAATGTGAACTAGGCAGAGGAATGGCATTGGGGTTTATTAACATTCTCCCCGTTTGAAAGTACACATTGGCAGTTTCAAAGCCATGTGTCCGTGAACATGCCAGTGAGGAACAGCTATAGACTGATGTGAAAAGCAGAATCCTCACTAAGGTGGTGTTGAAAAAAAAGAACAAAGTCAAAAAGGTCACTCTTTGGGTTTCCCTGCAATATTATCAATAAGCTAGCGTGTACCAGACTCAAAATGACCTGAATAGACCCCAGCCTCCAACTTGAAGTCAGGGCTGTCTCCTTTTCAGAAGTTTTTGAAATGCCCCTTGTCCTCTATTGGACTTGCTTTCTAAAATAAACGAGTGGTCCTGATTCCTTGACCGCCTGTTACCTAGTAGCCAAGCCACCAGGTCCCTTTTCTCTAATTTCACAAACTTCCTGAAGAATAAAAAGCAGTCAACCCCACTGTCCATGAAGAGCCCATTTCATCTCTTGTATTTAAATGCGTGATTTTTGTTCTCTGTGTGTGTTGTCGGTTTTGCTTTATGTTGTTTCTGTTTGGCCTTTAAAGGTGTGCCAGCGCCAATTGGATCACAATTCTCCCCTTTTTAAGTATCTTAGAGAACCAAGCCAGAGGCTTATAAAATACCAGACGCTGTTGAAGGTAAGGTCAACGAGAGGGTATTGTGTTTGGAAACAGACGCTGTGCTAAGTTGCTCTTTTCCATCAACTTGTAGAGTTAAGACTTTATCTTCCAAAGGTGAAAATATGTCCATTCTTCAGTATTTTTCTGTCCTGCAAGTCTAAATTAGCCCTCTTCATTGAGAGAGAAACCAGAGAATAATAGAATTGAAAGAGACTTTCAAATCTGGCTAGTTCAGTGAGCAGTCCAGGATGTGACTCTCTCAGGAGCTTGGCTTAGGAGAGGAGAGAGGGACTGGGAGCAAAGTGGGGAAGAAGGATGTAGTCACGTTGCTGGCAGCTGAGCCGGTGGGAAGGCAGCCAGAACCTCTGCTCTCGTGTAAGATAGATACAATCTCATCTGCTCCACTTTATAGATGAGGCAAAAACTTCAGAAAAGATTTATCCCAAAGTCATTATTTTATGTGCATTAAAGAAATGGAAGGGAGAAGGCAAAACTGGAGTCTTTTCTTCTTTTGCAACATCCTCCTCCACGATTAGGTATAAAGTCTTTCTCCAGGGCGGCATAACAGAATGAATCATGTTCTGTGGAACCCCTAGGTGTTTTTCTCTGACACCAACACAGCCACAAGAGAGCAATCCCAGATACCCCAAATAGCACAGGGGGCTCTGTCAAGTCTGCTTTCCCACACGTGAACTGAGAGAAAGGTTTGGGCTACTCCAACTTGTATTTTGAATTAGCTCTTGCTACTAAAAGCAGAGCAAAAGGAAAACAAGTACCCACTGTTGACTAGGTACCTTCCCGTAAGTGTTTCTTTGATCTCCTCAGTCTGATATACTAGGAAGGCTTTGGATTGTGAAAAAACGGAGTGAGTTCAGGAGGCTAAGATCATTACCCAATTTCTGCCCTCAAAAAGTTACCCCGTTCAGTTTTGCGTTAGTGATAGTCTCAGCTGGGCCAGCTCTGCTGCACCAATTGTGTGATTACTGGACCTCCTTGACCTTGGCTTTCTCAAACATAAAAGGAGTACTCTTGAGCCCCCTCTGTCACAGTGTGGTGAGGGGTGGGTGCGTAGTGTGCATGCGTAGTGGTCTCCCTCAGTGTTGACCTACAGGAAGCTTCCCAGAATGTACAACTGAATTTTACACATGGAGATGTCACATCAATGTTTGAATGAGGATGATGACACACTGTTGTCTCTGAGTAGCTTCTGTGAGTATCTTCTGATACCAGGCTCACCTAGGGCCCCATAGTCCTCTGACCATTCCTTCTGTACTGTCATCTGAGCTTTAGAAGTTTGACACCCTCCCTCCCCCACCCAGTGAGGAGTGAGCAGGACCTAAGTGGTCCTGGCTTGGCTCTCCCAGGCTGCTGCAGGGGCTGAAGGGCTCAGGTTTTCCCAGAAAAGAAAGGAGGACACCTAAGCTCTGCACCACATGCTGAGAGCTTTAGGACATGGTCATTAGAAACCAGACTTGTGAGTTAGACATCCTGGGAGTGGATCTGAAGATCTGGACTCCAGTGCTTCCAGCCTGTGTGAAATCAGGCCAAGTCACTTAGCCTCTCTCTGCTTCAGGTTCCTCATCTGTGAAGTAGTAGAACTTTATTGGGAAGCTTTCATGGAGCATTCAGTGAGGTAATACATATTTTTAAAGGCCTTGGAAGATTTTTGTTAGCTTCATTTCTCTGAGAAAACAATCATTATTCCTTGTGCAAAACCATGGGAGACTACTCAAGGTGAGCCAATTTTCCTATAGGTGTGCTTACTCTGGGGCCAGAACAAGTTTAAACCATTGTCATACCTAGGAATAAAGGAAAACATCTGTAGGTTCTCCAGCCTGATGGCCAGAACTCATTCCACAGTTCCTGTCATCAGCTTCTTTGAAAGAGCATGTATGTTGCATCAATGAGGACGAAGACCATGAGGATGTTACACCATGCCTTAGAAAGGATGTTGGGATCCTGTTGTGGGAAAGTGTTTCTAAGTAAAAAAGAAAAGAATAATAAATTATACCATTAAAAATAAAACTATATGAAAAATTGGGGGAAAATACTGTATTAACAAGATCTATGGCAAATAGTCAGCAAACTTAATAATGAATTCATGGAAATAAATCACAGAGAGCGATGGTTATTTATGAAATGATTAATATCTTATTTGAGATATTACGAAATTAACAGGCATCACAAAGAGATTTTTGAGTACATAATGCCTAATGAGTCATAGCAAGTTGATTACACAATATTAATATATTTAATTCAGCATGTATTAGAGATGGATGCATTTGAGGACAACAGGAGTTCACTTTCATTGAGATCATAATATCTGTCAAATAGGATAAGTGATTTATGCAAACAACTAAATTTAATGCAGGGATTTTTTTTTGTCTGAAGTTCGATTAAGATTGGATGAGTGATTGATTGGAAGATTAATTTAGATTGGTGCATTATTTTTAAAATGGTACATTATTTGTTTACTGTAAGTGTTGCTCACAAGAAGAATGTTCTAGAATATGTGGTCATGCTGCTTTCCTATGTAAAACAACTCATGTCATAGGAAAAATATATACTTATCTTTCTACTTAAAAGATTAAAAAAACTACTGCGTTTTAAAAAGGATGATTAGGTGCACAAACTTTCAGCTGTAAGATGAGTAAAATTTGAGGATCTGGAGCAAAACATGGAGACTATAGCAGATCACAGTGTGTCATATAATTGAAAAATGTTAAAAGGCTAGAACTCAGGCATTCTTAAAAAACAGAAGATATATATGAGGTAATGGATGTGTTAATTAACTAAAGGGGTAATCCTCTCACACTGTATGTGTGTGTGTGTGTATATATTTTATATAAAGTGTACTTTACATATATATTTAAAACACTTTTTATATATATATAACATAACCACAATGTATACTTCAAATAGGTAATGATTTACCTCAGTAAAGCTGAAATTAATAATGAAATGACTGATGAAGCATTAGATCACTTACAAAAGACTAAATGCTTATAGAGATCATTTTTTGGAGTTCTCCCTCAATATTTAATTGAAAAATCCAAATTAAAACAACTTGAGGTAAGATTGCTCTATTGATTCAATTGACAATTTTTTTTTTTTTTTGGTTAAAAGATAACACCTATGAAGGCTAGGGGCTAGTGAAATAGATTTCATAAATGACCTATGGGAATACCCATCTTCCCTAAAGAGCTTGGAAGTATGTATGAAAACTCTAAACACTGGCAATTCCCCTTCTAGGAATTTACCCTTAGAAAAATCACAAAGACGATGATTATTGTATAAAATTGTTGACCCTAAATGTTTAATAGTAGAGAGTATTACTCAATTATGACTTACCTATAGTATATAACACCCTACCATAATTAAAACCCTTATTTTAAAATAATGTCATATCATGGGACAATGTCCATGGTATGTTTGTTGTTGAGAAGGAAAAGCAGGCTATAGTGGTGGGTCTAATATGATTTGCCAGTGGAAAGAACTCTGCTGAATTATATCATTCATTCTTTCCCACTGTGACAGGCAGACTTGCACACACATTCTGTTAGTTTAGCATTGCTTCGAGATGGTTTGCACGTTAGATTTCGTTGCCGTTCTACTTTTTTATCTCCAATAATGCTTTTATGTTAATGCAGGGTCTACTGGATTTTGAGTCTCCTGAGGATTTAGAAATAGTCCCAGGCAACTTTGAAGGAGGTTCGATTAAGGTACTGAATATTAAATACTTTATGTAACTATTAATGGTGTTTGTCTATGGGTAGAGAATCCATCATGATTTTGTTTTTCTTGTTTATGATTTTATTGTCTAAATTTTGCAAAATAACAAGTGTCCTATAATTCTCAGTCAGATAAAAAAGACTAAAGAATTAAAAGACAGTTTTGAAGTCAAGATTTGTAGTAGGATAATTGGTAATGTATTTTCTTCCACATAAAAATGTTTTAACAAGGATACAAAAGAAAATGACTGTAAAGTGCAAATACTTAGAAGACTGGAAGTAAAAATGATAAAATCTTTATTGTGGTTTTTCTGCATGGTTTATATTTACTTCTTTGTACTTCTTAGTATAATTAATGTGTATACATTATGCCTAGTTTCCTGTCATGCGTGCATGTGTGGGTGTGTGTGTGTGTGTGTGAGAGAGAGAGAAAGAGAGAGAGAGCATTGTAAGAGAATTTCCTTGGAGGAAATGGTGAGTACACCAGAAATTTGTGGCTTAGCTGTAATATTTCTTTTAAGCTTCCTGTCGAACTTTATTGTTAACTAGAGAAACTCGAAACATGAGTCTGAAGAATTTGTCCTCCTGCTCAGAACACGTGGTGGGTACCCACTGAAATTAGAAGCAGCTCAAGGCACAGGTAGTAATTTTATAGCAAGGGGAGCTAGCTTGTTAGAGGGGTTTAATGATGCTTCTGAGGATTTTTCTGAACCCACTTACATCATCCAATGTGAAACTAATCATCTGATGTATTTGAGTTAGTGGGAAGAAGAGGGAACAGGAAAAGTTAAGTCTCTAACAGGAAGCCTAGTTTTAAGTGTTAAGTGTAAAGAGCAAGATGCCCGAATTTACAAAACTATAAATTCAGGAGAGAGTTTATTGTTTTTCACCAGGACCTGGAAGATATTTATTTTGAGTAAGAAGGTAAAAATGCTTGGTGAACTGTTCACTGGAGACAGCCTGATCAGCTCTATTCATCAGCACTGTCACTCATATCTCTGCTCCAAAGATGTTAATCTCCACTGCTGTGGTAAAGATCTTTAAAAAATATATAATTCTTTGCTACATCGTGTTATAGAAGACAAAATAGATGCGGTTATCATGGAGGTTAGCAAAGACCTATCTAACCTTTGTTGAAGGATTGTTGTGTTAAAAAAAAAAAAGAAAGAAACCAAAACCCCTTTGTTTGCATTTACCAGATAACACATAAATATGCTATGTAGATAGCAGGGAAATAAGATACCAACACCCTAAGCCAAAACCTTTCAAGCAGAAATAATCATCCCCACACAGTTGTGATAATTAGAATGTTGGCCTCTTGAATTAGTCAGTTTCTGCTCTTCCACTTAATTCTGAGTCTTTATGTTTGGAAGGTGCAGGCCACATTGGCTTACCCCTTTTAGTAGTGATAGAGTGTGGGGGGGAGAGGGCAGAAGAGCAGAAAGGCAGAGCTGGAGGAGAGTGGAGGAAAATGTAACCTGTAAATCATTAGTAACCATCTGAAGACAGCCCATTCCTTGCTTCTATAATATTAATTTACAAAAATCCTCCTCTGGGATGTTCTTAAGTTTAATTTTACCCATAAGAATAAGACTTTTACATCAAATATAAAAATATGTTGCTTATATTTGACTTTTTAAAAAAAATGATGGAGGTGTCATTGGTTTACATCGTTAGTATAAGAAGTATGGGGCCTCCCCCTTCAGGGAGCGCACCCACCAGCAGAGCACCTACGGTCCAGACTGTTCATTAAGTCTTAGAGGTAAGGATGTAACACAGAGAGCAGCCTATGCAAAGGGGCTGGGTTTTCATGCTGTAGAAAGGCTCACTATGCTTCTTGTATAGCAGGAATAGCTGTCCATGATTTTATGAACCCCATTTTTCTTTTTTTTAAAAAGATTTATTTATTTATGCATACAAGAGCTGGGGTACAGGCCAGAGTCGTAGGAGGTGAGAGGATTCACCAGAGTGGGGAGCAGAACAGGCAGACAGACTGAACTACACTGCCAAGGGCAGCAGTGGGTGAGGCAGGAGAGGTCTGCCACACCATGTGGGGCCCCTCCCTGGCCGGCAGCAGAGATCGAACTCGTGCTGCAGTGGCTGCGTTTTACTTCACAGTGTGTTGCTTAACCCACTGGGCCACCAGGGAGGCCCTGAACCCCATTTTCTTTACTATAATGTACAGAAGGTGTGGTGGATGATTTTGCTTTTGTACATATATTGTCTATTTAAACCAGCAAATATCTTTAGCCATCACTCTTAGGGGGCAGGGAATAGATCAATGTACCCATCTTTATAAACACTTCCTGCTGGCTTCTGATTCCTGGCTTCTTATCTCTGTCTTACATGCTTTCTTCATTTGGTAGATGGTTTACCTTTTGATATTCAACAAGACATTTGGTTTCTACAGAACGGCCCGAAGAGGACCAAGGATTTGGCTTTCTCAGCTGAACTCCAGCAAGCTTTGGCCATGTTGGAGGATTTGATCAAGTCCTGTGAGTTGGCTGTGGACCTGGCAGCAGTCAGTGGATGTCCGGTACGCCCCACAGCAAATCTTAGAACATTCACACAAAACGCAAAGTTGGAGAAGTGATCTAGGCTAAAGGAATTTGACTCTGGGGAAAGTAGCCTAAGTCAGTGAGCAAACCAGTCCTACGAGATTCCAGGGAACCCCTACAGTACATTTTCAGGAACCTTGGGTTGGATTCCTCAGGATTCTGAAATTGAGACTGATTCACACGGAAAAAAAACAGGAACTCAGGGACCAAAATATATATGGCAAGGGAGAGTGCCTAAAGGTATAATATTTTTCCTGGCTGCTGGCAATATTGAGGGGTTAAAAGCGTTTCCTTTAAAAAAAAAACATTTATTTATGCATATAAGAGCTGGGGTACAGGTCAGAGGTGTGGGGGGATGAGAGGATTCACCACAGAGAGAGTGGGAAACATAACAGGCAGATTGACTGAAATACACTGTTGAGGGGAGCAGCAGAAAAAGCAGGAGAGATCTGCTGCACCAAGAGGGTCACTTCCCTGGCCAGGGATTGAACTTGTGATGCCGCGGCTGCGGATAGCTTCATCGTGCAGCGACTTCACCTCTTACACCATCATGGAGGCCCCCAAAGCCTTTCTTTCTTGACTCAGATTGTCTCTGTGAAAATTGCTTTGAATATGAGTCCTATGTGAAAGTCTACCCTCAATTTATAGACCACAGAAGAAACTCAACAAGCACATATTGTACAACTGAAATAGTTGAAAAAAAATATCAAAGGGTGCAGCTCTTGGGGTTTTAGCTATCTCTACTTGGGCATTAGGCTTAATCCCAAGCAGGTCAGTCCCAAGATTTCTCAGCAAACCATCCCCTCAAGTGTAAGACCCCCTTGGGATTGGGGCATGATTAATATTCCACTGTTTCCCTGTGACATACTCTAGTCTTTGACTCGGGTCTATCAGTTTCTACCATGTATTAACAAATGGTCATAGACTTGATGGCTTAGAGCAGTACACTTTTATTATTTTCCTGTTCCGTGGGGGCAGGATTACAGCACAGTCCCATGGGCTAAAATCTATATATCTGCTTTCTTTCTCAGAGAGAGAATCACTTCCATTATTTTTTCCATCTTAAAAAGGCCACCACCCATCTTCCTTCGTTCATGGTTACCGACGCTTTCTTTTTCAAAACCAGCAATGGGTTAAGTTTTACTCAAGTCGGATGTTCTGACTCTGATCTTGCCTTGTTTGTCTTCCACTTTGAAAGACCTTGAGGTTACACTGTGCCCACCCAGATGACTGTGATCATCTCCCCATCTTGAAGTCTGCTGATCAACAACCTCAATTCCATCTGCAACCTTAATTCCTATTTGTCACGTAACATGATTTTTTTCTCAGATCCCAGGAATCAGGACCATTATTCTGTTTATCATCCAAGAATCAAGCATTCTGAGAATTTAATTTCAGATACTTCTCTTTTTTTTCCTTTTCCTTTTTACCTGGCTTTAACATACTGTTTATTGATATCTAAGCAAATAAAAGGACTTTCTTTTCTTTCCTTGTCATAAATCAACCCAAGCATATTAATTCAGGGTGGAAACCTGTGATCTTTTTATTTCCCTTCTTCCTGGTATTTTCTCTGGCCAGCATCTGGGAAACAGCCCCACTGTGATCTGGTTGCTGTGATCTGGGCATCTGGGCAGGGATGCTGCTATCTCCTGGGACTCTAGCATGCTCTCTGCTCACTGCTGATGCATGATTCATGATTCGGGAGCCACAGGGTGTGTGAGATGGCATTGTTTTCTTGGTAATAATTTTTTTCTTTCTTCAACTGAGGAAAATCAAGGGAGCAATCTGTTTAATTATTTTAGGACATCTTCCTATTTTTTTTCTTTTATCTTTAAACACATGTCAGCTACCCCCAGTAGATTTCCATTTCCCAGGATCAAATGGATGACCTGAAAACCTTACAGAAGGTGGGACACTGTTTGCTATCGTTCTCTATTTCTCCTACGAGCAAGGAATGACTGAATGTGAGTAAACAGCAATATACCCTTGTTTTGTTCCAAGCCAGCTTGCATGCAAATAATGGAACCATTTTATAGAATTTTAGAAACTTCTCACCAAATGCAAAGAACTTTTCCCCCAAGTGTTCTCAAAATTGCACCTTTGACATCTATTTTATGGTTTCTTTTTTTCACTAAGATTTAACTATTTACATTTAGTACATTAGATGACTTATTTTGAGAACATTGTTCTACTGAATTATGAAGGAGCAGGCATTGAAATCCTCAACTTTCTGATTCAGGCATATTTCTGTGGAAAGCAGTGTTAACTTCTCCAAGATCTCTTGGGTCTGAGCTTCCACTTTTTCTTAAATCTTTTTGTTTCCCCTCCAGGGGTTCTCCCCCTGAACACAATCTGATTCTATTTTAGAGTTTACTAACAGCTCAGTTATCACTAACTCAGATCACTCTAATGATTCTGAGATTTTTGCCTCAACTTTGAGAACTTTTCACAAGGTGTTTACAATTACCTTCCATCAGTATGGACAAATCCAAATTTAAATTCTTAGTTTCTCTACTTGACATCTAATACTAACCTGGTTTTGTAAAGGAAAGAAATTTAACCTGAGTGGATGAATTAATAATTAAAACACCTAGAAAAAAATTCCCTTCTGACATGTACATTTTTTTCTCTTTCGCATACACCCATTAGTTCT
This sequence comes from Galemys pyrenaicus, assembly GCA_019455555.1. Taxonomy (NCBI): domain Eukaryota; kingdom Metazoa; phylum Chordata; class Mammalia; order Eulipotyphla; family Talpidae; genus Galemys; species Galemys pyrenaicus. The sequence continues at coordinate 4,262,976 of JAGFMF010011690.1, read as the reverse complement.
TGGTTTAATGTAATCATAGAAGTTTAAACAATATTTATCTATTTTTATTGAGCTAACAGTGGTTTCCATAACTGTATGACTTAGGGATATAGAATTGAAACAGGGGACGGAGAAGGTGCTGAGGCTAGAGAGCCTTTGCAAAAGTTTTAAAAGACCAAAACTAGAATTAAGGGCTATAGCAATAGGGACTATAGCCTAACAGATAATAGTGCCTGATACAGGTCACTGTTTATGGGTTTTTACTTGGTGTACAACTGCAAGAGACCTCAGGCTACAGGAACAACAACCATGGGGTTTATTTATAAATGGGGGGAAATAAAAGTGTTTGTGTATTTACAAGAGGTTGGCTGCTTCATCCAGACGTGTTAGTGTTGGTAGCTACCGGTTTATTAGGAGTGCACCAGGGCAGCACTGGTTAGTAGTGATGCTTACTACTTTGGCTTGCAGAGATGGTGTCAGGGATACTTAATGTTACAGCTTTTGTGAGCTGTTGGTTTATTTTAATGATGAACAGCTTTTTGAGATATTAGGGTTAGGGCTTTTGGTGCTCCTTCTAGTCAGTGTTACGATAGGACTGAGGCCCAGTCTCTGCAGAGTCCTTTAGCCTTTATTTTTTTTGTTAGAGGGAGGCTGCTGGACACTTTTTCTTTCTCTCTCTCTTTTTTTTTTTTTTTTTGGAAACTAGAACCCTCTCTCCTCTGCAGGGCTCTCCTCTTCCTTTGCAGGGGATTTTTTTTGTTCTGCCACTTCTCTGGACCCCTTCTTCTTCTGGGCTGTTGTTTTTCCACTCTCTTCTCTTTTTTCTGGTGTTTGAAATTTTGTTGAATTAATGCATCCTTGAATGAGTTTTCCAGGCACCCTCTGACCTTGGCTTATATTTACTTTCAGGGTGCCCTCCCCACCAGAGTCTGATTGGTCCATTTTTCAATCCTGCACCTGATTGGTCTGTTTCATAATTTAGGAAGTGCACTTTACACAAAAGTCCTCTGCCACCGCTGACTTGTGGTGAGAGGCGGAGTCCTGACAATAAAGCATTAATTAACCCACAGCTCACAACTGATTGGTCCATTCCACGATCCAGGCAGTTCACTGCTAAATAAAAAGGTGTCTGAGGAGCTACTGCCACAACTAACTTATACTAACTTATACTAAAGCAGCACATCTATCTACTTCTGCCTGCTGCAGCCTGGTAACAGAATTGCACTTCTTCAGGTATATGTTACCACACCAAACGTACCACCAAAGCACGCATCATCCTCTGCCATAGTTCATAAAAATATTTTTCAACAAAGTTTTTTGTGGAACACTGATGCATAATTACTGCCTTCCATTTATTTCTATTTAAGTTTTCATTTTCCTTATCGTAGGATAAGTTACAGAGAAAAGGCTGAGTAAATAACCTTAGAGACACAGGGAATTTCCCTGTGCATTTTCCCACCCTCAGGACACATATGTCTAAGGATGGTTGTGGAATAATGGAGGAATTAAATAAGGAACAAATGAAGATCTTAAATCATGATTAGGACACAAGCAATATGCCTGGTATGTCGTAGATGATAAATAAATATTCCAGCTTTGACTTATTTGCTATTTGGTCAGCTTGGAAAGGAAGGAGAAACTTTACTTCAGGTATCGATTGCAATCATGGGCACCTCTATCTCACAACTTCTCCTTTTTATTTCTGAACCACACTTTGTGCTGATTCATATACCCAAAAGTAAGATGTTTCTTACTTTTCTGTGCAAAAAAAAAAAAAAAGAGTATACAGTCAATGCCAAGAATGAAAACCTTAGCACCCAAAAGAAGTCTCTTTCTGAAGACTAGCTCCTCTCATTTCACTCTATCAGCCAGACTCTCCATTTGGCCAGTGTAGTCACATTTGAAATTCTTATATCAGAGCTCTTACCTACAAAATGTGCACACATAAAAAAGGTAGCATTTACTAGCATATTTCCCATCATTCCCCACGTAGATAAGACTGACTTTTCACCTGATTATTTGTTTGAGGGTAGCCCCTTTGTCGTACCTCTGGACTCACATTCACTGGATTCTTCACCATCACAAAGTCATGCCCACACTACATCATTGGTGGAAAAACTGATTGGGAAAATACTCATTTTCTAGAGCCTCCGTAATAAAATGCCACACACTAGATAGCTTTTCTTCTTTCAAAGTCTTGGGGTTAAATGACCAAAATCAAGAAGTTGGCAGGCACATGCTCCCTCTGGAGGCTCTAGAAAAGAATTCTTTCTTGCTTTTCTTCTAAGATTGCTGGCGATTGTTGTCATTAGTTGACTTAAAGTTACGTCACTCCAGTTTCACTTGTCTTCACATGACTGTTTCCTCTATATGTATGTTTCTGTTTTCTAATAAGGACACAGTTTTCTGGCTTAGGCTCACCCTAACCTAGTGTTATCTCATTGGTTCCAGTTGCAAAGACTGTATTTCCAAATAAGGTCACATTCTGAGTTTCCAGATAGACATGAGTTTTTTTAGAAGACATTATTTAACCCATATGGGGCATCACTGAATTAACTCTCTCTCCCTTGCTCTCTTTCTCTCTCTCTCTCTCTCCACACACACATCACACACACACACACACACACAACTCATTAAATGCCAGTAAATGAATACTTTCCAAGGAACAAGTATCTACAAGAGGCTGTGCATGTGGTCTCTGACTTAAGACAAACTACAGACTGGTTGGAAAGGATGGGCATATGTGATCAGGACACCTTTAGTTCTGCTCAGAGGAATCCCACTGCTGGCTTCCCTTTGGAGGTGAGGTGGCCTCCATGCAAACGTGCCTCCCGGCTGGGGGTAATGTGTAAGCACCTGCCCTTCGTTAACATTGCGCAGCACTGGCCCCCTCAACCCCTGGTCTGGGACTTGAGCTTCCAGAGATCTAATCCCATCACCAGCATGGGCCTGAGAAACTTTATGTAAGACGACCTAAGAGACATTCGGCCCATGTGTTTGTGTGCATCTGATGACCCAGTGGTTTCCTTTCATGATTCCTGCTGGTGACAGGATTACTGGGAAAAAACTGACAAGAAATCCTTGGGATGAATCTGAACCATGGCAGAAGTAGGCCATGAACAGTTCCAACATTCACAGTAGTTTTAGGGTCTTGTGCTAGGAGAAACTGGGGTCTTACCTGTGTGCCATGTACGTTTACATGTTTACTATCTCCCCTTTGCCCCAGTGGCTGATCTTCTTCCATCAGTGTCTTTTCCTCTTCCACATACTTTTTGGTGACTCACCTTCTTCATTGTTCTACTTTGTTGTTTACTCCACCACCTGTCCTTTCCTAAGCATCTCACATTTACAACTTCTGCTGCTTACTGGCTACCCTGCAGATCTCCAGTTCAGACAAAGACTGGGGTATGCTCTCTGTACATCTTAATTACATGGGGCCACTGGGGTCCGGGGTTTGCCCCTCTCCACTAGTCTTTGGAGAGTGTCAAGACAAAGTGGGGTCACCTCATTTGGACTTCAACCTGGCATATGAGAAAAGTGGGCTTGTTGGTAGATGGGGAAGGCATCAAAGTGTGTGCCCTTAGAGCCAAATAAACTTTACCCAAAACACTGTCATTTGGGCTTGTCCACACACTCTGAAAAAAAAAAAAACAAGAGTTGAGTACAATCGCCTTTTCCATCACAATGTTGTGAAGATTAGGCCACACTAAGCTTTCTCCCTTCAGAATAGGTCTTGGTTGTCAGGTTCTGCTAGATCAGAAGCAGGTGTCAGGATGCAAATGGGACAGATGGATCATTGTAGGCTCATAATGCTGCAAAATTTGTCCTCTGAATATAATGAGAACCTAATTTCTTGTTCTTTGTAAGAAAATTGCCATGTATCAAACAAAAAGAAGAGGAAACAGAATTCTGCTACCTAAAAGTAACTACAAAACAAAAATATCCATGTGCCAGTATCTCTAACCCCAGTATGTCTAGCATGCTTGGTGTTTATTGCCTTATACATGGAACTATTTGCGTACATGACCAAATGGTACCTTGTTCAGTGAAGCTCCTAAAATTATAGCTTTGATTTAGTGACAGATTAACTTGAGTAAACCTCACATAAACCTGCTTTATAATTTGAGAACAGGCTCCTAAATATTATTTCCCTGCCAAGAAATTCAATGACGTCTCTCTGTGTGCATCTGTGTTTCCAAAAGGATGACATCAGCGGGCTGGGGAAGCTGTTGCTGTGTGACTCTTTCAACATCTGGACAGTTAACAAGGATCGGTATAAGATGAAGGATTTTATTCGATTTAAGCCCAGTCAGAGGCAAATCTACCTATTTGAGAGAGAAATAGTGTTCTGTAAGACACGAATGGAGACCGGTGACCAGGGCCTTACTCCTCATCACAGTTTTAAAAAGTCTATGAAGGTAAAGGGGTCCCGTCACCCTTGGGGATCAACACAGCCCTGTGGCCAGAGAGCTTGCTATCTTTACAGAGAAGGAAAGTGAAGCTTGGAAAGGTGATGTTAATCTGCCTAATGCCACACACAGAGCTAGAATCTATACCCAGGCTTGTCTGATGCCAGAGTCAGAGACTACAATACTCACGAGAGGGAGAGTTGAGAGAGTCAGGCTGGTTGGGAGGTGCCTTCATGACAGATAGAGAATAGGACCTTATAGCAGACTCAGGGCAAACTAATTTTAGTCAAAGTACCTACTTTCCTCCAGGCAGAGGAGTGAAGGACTTGGTGATTAGAGGGTGAGTGGGATTTCATTCTTTTTTTCTTTTACTTTCTTTTTAAGATTTTATTTATTTATGCATACAAGAGGTGGGGTACAGGCCAGAATTGGGGGGGAGGAGTTTGTTTGTGTGTGTGCATGAGAGGATTTACCAGAGACATAGTGGGGAGCAGAACAGGCAGATTGATAGAAATACACCACTGAGGGGAGCAACAGGCAAGACAGAAGAGGTCTGCTGTGCCATGTGGGTGCTCTCCCTAGCCTGGCATCAAACTTGTGCTGCAGTGGCTGTGGAAGCTCCACAGTGCAGTGCTCAACCCCTTGTGCCACCAGGGAGGCCCAGGATTTCATTTTCTACTTGCCCTTCTCAGCCAGGCATCTCTGTATACAAATGATGAGGAAGTGGGGGTGTCAGGAACCCGTGTCCATATTGAGCATTGTCTCTGGCTTGCAGGAAACGTTTGCACTTAGGGATCTCTCTCTCTGTCCCTTTCTCTCTCTCTCTCTCTCTCTCTGTCTCACACACACACACACACACACTCATACATATACTCATGTGGCTTCAAGTTGTTAATTTATTCATGGTGGCATTTGTTATGTATGTTTCTTAATGGACACTAGTTCAGTTATTGTTATGTAGAGATGTATGAAGTACTTAGGTGTTAAATGATAGATGATCTCTTTGCTTAAAACCTGACGCTAGAGCTCTTAATTTGGAAAGCTAGTCTGTGTTGCCCTCTGAAACATAATGCTGCAAAACATAATGCTCTGAAACAATCAAGACAGATGAAGTTGTCCTAGATTGTGTTTTGGGGCCATTCCCTGAGGACAGCAAACATGGAATCAGGAGGGGAGATGAGCACTATAGAGGATAAAAGGATTAGAGTGACTGCTGGGTAATTCTCAAAACAAAAACAGGAGTATCGAAAATTTTCTTCTTTTTTTATAATAGTTGATGACACTTTCAATTCGCCAGCTTGGAAGAGGGAGCAGCAAAAAGTTTGAAATTGCCAACCATAATGGACTTGAGAAATACATCCTTCAGGTAAAGCTCAAGCCTTCTCCACAGGTATCCTCCACTCTTTCTCTGCTGCATTTCCACAGCTTAAAATATCTCATTCAAAAAGTCATCCAAAGAATTAAAGACTTATGCAATTAATACTCCAAGGGATCTGAAAATCATAGTGTTTTCTTATTTGTAATTGCAGGCAGCTTCAAAAGAAATCAGAGATTGTTGGTTTTCAACAATAAGTAAATTATTGCTGGAAAAACAGAACAATATTAAAGGTAGGATTTCCCCTGCCACCTTTATTCTGGAGAGTTATACTGATTCCCACTTTGTGGTGGGTGTGCAGATTGAGGATATTGTTAAAGAAAATGGTTTGCCAAGAAAATAACTGTGTACACAATTTTGTAGTACCAGGAAAGACTTTCTTGCTTTAGACTGTTTGGGGTTCTGTGGCTGGGGTAAGTGTGTCCTTTTCAGCTGTGTCTCCCACACCCCCTACCTACCTAATTGCCAAGGTCATTTTTCTCACTCCTAAATCCTATAGTCACCCAAGATGTTAAAGGTGATTTAAATGGCCAACACTATGTTCAGAAGTGTTCCAATTTTTAAAAAATTGAGATATAATCAATATACCATAAAATGTATTATCTGAAAGTGTACAATTTGGTCAGCTTTAGTTTATTCACAAGGTTGTGACCCCAGCACTACGCCATCGCTATTAATTCCAGAACATTTTCACCACCCTCCCCCAACAGAAATCCTTGTACCCATGAGCAACCAATCCTCATCACCCACCCCAAGCCCTTAGCAACCACTAATCTACCTTATGTTTCTATGGAATTTTTTATTCTGGACATTGAATATAAGTGAAATCATATAAAATGTGGCACCTTCTGTCTAATTTCTCTCACTCAACCCAACTTGCTCTATGTTCATGAGTGTGGTAACATGTATTTGTGCATGTTTGCCAATCTCCTCGTGGCTATTTGGGTTGCTTCCATTGTGAATAATGCTCCCCTAGAAACTTGTTGATACATGCTTGTGCGAACCCATGTTTCTAGTCCTCCTGGAGTGAAAAGCATTCACTCAAATCATAACTCTTTAGCTTTGGAATGCATGGAATTCATTGGGATAATTTTGCATCTGATTAACTTTTCTAATTAGGCTTCCTATAAACCAGCACGACCTCGTCGGCATCTTTCCCAGGATATAGAAATCCGTCTGCAGTAATTTGGGAGACGACTCTTGGTTGGCACCCCTCCCCATCAGATGCTGACGACCACTTACTGCTTGTCCCCATGTGCCACATGTGTGGCAAGCTGTGGACTCTGTTGTCTCATTTCATCCACACCCCACCCTGTCATATAAGCATTATTTTGGTGACTTTAGAAATGCAAAAACTAAGACCAAGAGACATTTAAGTCTCTGGCCAAAGGTGTATCAGGCCAGGTTTTTTTTTTTTTTTTTTTTTTTTTTTTGACTGCAGGCCACGGAAACAAACTCTGGCAAATAAGCTGAAAGGAGAAGCTGTTGACAGGATGTTAGTTGCTCCCTGCAAAAATAGAAATCCAGACAAAATTTGCCAGCTGACGCCGAGGAGGGGAGGGATGAGGGTCACTGCAGGGGAGCACAGGGGACTATGGTGATGGTTCACAGGTGCTATGGTGAAGGGAGAACTACTACACCTCTGGGGAGAATACAAATATTGTCCAAAAATGAACAACAAAATGGGTCTCCCTGGTGGTGCAAGGGGTTAAGCACTGCACTATGAAGCATCTGCAGCCACTTCAGCACCAGTTCGATCCCCGGCCTGGGAGGGGACCCACATGGAGCAGCAGACCTCTTCTGCCTTGCCTGCTGCTCCCTTCAGCAGTGTATTTCAGTCAGTCTTCCTGTTCTGTTCTCCACTCCATCTCTGGTGAATCCTCTCAGTCCTGGCTCCCCGCATCTCTGGCCTGTACCCCAGTTCTTGTATGCATATATAAACTTTTTTTAAAAAATGAACAACAAGGTAAGAAAATAAATTTATTTAAAAAAGAAGAAAACCAAAAACAAAGCAAGACCAGGACAACTCTAAACTACTCAAATATCTGGTCTGATGTTTCTAATGGGATAACTGGGCTCCACCTTTTTGTCTGGCTTTACTTAAGACTCACATCCTAGGAGAGTCATAAGTTGGCAGGAATGCCACAGCAAAGGGCAGGACAGCTGGATTTATATTTCCATCAAGAGAGAAAGTGGGACCTCCTTGGTGGCGCAAGGAACTAAGCACCACACTATGAAACTATCCACAGCCACTGCAGCACAAATTCAATGCCCAGCCAGGGAGCCAACCCACATGACCTAGCTGACCTCTCCTATCTTGTCCACTGCTCCCTTCAGCAGTGTACTCACTCAATCTGCTTGCTCTGCTCCCCACTGTCTTGTGGTGAATTCTCTCATCTCCCAGCAACTCTGGCCTGCACCCTAGCTCTTGTATGCATAAATAAGTAAATCTTTAAAAAATAAAGAGAGAGAGAGATAAGAAACAACACTTTGTCCAGCAGGTGACAATTTTACTTTAGCTGTCCTTCCTGCTAGTATAGTGTCTCAAGATCAACCCGAGATAAGTACCTTCTCAGATCTCCCCCAAGCCAGCACACAGCCCTGGGCATGTGCACTCTATTTATTTATTTACTTATTTATTTTAAAAGATTTATTTGTTTGTTTGTTTATGCATACAAGAGCTGTCACTTCCTGCTAGTATAGTGTCTCAAGATCAATCCGACATAAATACCTTCTCAGATCTCCCCCAAGCTGGCACACAGCCCTGGGCATGTGCACTCTATTTATTTATTTTAAAGATTTATTTATTTATGCATACTAGAGCTGGGGTACAGGCCAGAGGTGTGGGAGGTAAGAGGATCCACTAGAGACAGAGTGGGGAGCAGAACAGGCAGATTGACTGAAACACACTGCAGAGGGGAGCAGCAGGCAAGGCAGGAGAGGTCTGCTGAGTCATATGGGTCCCCTTCCAGGCCAGCGATAGGGATCAAACTTGTGCTGCAGTGGCTGTGGTTTGTGTCACAGTGCGTTGCTTAACTCACTGGCTACCAGGGAGGTCTGCATGTGCACTTTACCTCCTAGATTCTCAGGCGTATTTTGGAACTTTTCAAGGTCAGTGTGGACATTTCATCCCCAATATTTTCTTTTAACTTTCTGATTAATTTATTTTTGCCTCAGCTGTTATCCAGTGCCCAGACAACCAAGAAATGAAACAATCACCTCTAGTCATTTTCTACAAATGCTCCCAGGGAAAAGCGTTTTAAAACTGGGGCAGTTCTAAATTAGGTCTACTACAGACAGCTTTGCAAGTAGGGTATTCCAAAGAACCCCATACAGGTCAAATAATGACAGTTCACGGGGAAAGAAACTTTGAAGGAGCCCTAACCCCATTCTGCTCCCCACACAGCTGCCAGATGCAAATTTTCACTGTGATCACAGGCTGCTGGGGTCTAAGACTATCATCCTGGGGAAAGTAGGGAGAGATGGAACAGGGCAGCTAAAACACCACAGAGCTCACTTCACACTGAAATTCAGCTGTTGGGGAATCCCCACCAAATTTCATCAGTTGTGTGAGTTCTAATATTCCTGTCAGGAAGTTTTGTGAGGGTTAAGAAATACTAGTCTCACGTGGAAAAATCTGCATTATCACTTTTACTAGCAATAGTTGGCATAAAAATGAAAATTAACTTTGTCTTCAGAGACTTAGCAAGTATGTAACAACTTTATACTTTATACTCTTCCTGCCTCTTTGGTCATCAGCTGTTGAGGAAGACACAGTGAATGTGCATGGTAAGGTGTGGAAGATAGAGAAGGGCGATTGGAAAACCACTACATAAGTTTTGTGTCACAGCAACCAAGTTGGTGCAAACTGAGACCTCTGCCGGGAAATAGTCACAAGATTATATAGTTTACTTAAATGTGTATAACAGTAAGATGGTGGGAAATGATGGCTTCCTTTTGCTTTGGAACTATTGATAGTAAGCTAAATATTTGTTATAGCAATTGAACATGAGTGTCCTGGATGCATAAAATGGAAAATTGTGACAACTCTAGTTTAAAAAAAAAAAGTTACTTATTTTCTCTGTAAACAACATGGTTAATCAGATTGTTTTAGACCTCCTTACCCCCTAGCTCACTCCTTCTCAAAGGTGATTTTGAGACAACTTGCCACTTTAACTTTTGTTCAGCTAATGACTGGGCAAAGGTTTCCTTAGCCATCCAAAATAAATAACTTCCAGTCTTAGCCAAAGGACTCCATATGGATATTGAGGCATACCTTCAAAACTCAGCCAGGCAGAGACATTTCCACCTTAGCTTTCACTTCCTATTTATTAGGATTGGAGTTTTAAAAAAAGATTGATTTCTTTATGCACACAAGAACTTGGGTGTAGGCCAGAGTTACGGGTGGGGGGATTGCGAGAGAACTCATCAGAAACAGAGTGGGGAGCAGAACAGGTAGATTGACTGAAATACACTGCTAAGGGGAGCAGTGGGTGAGGCAGGAGAGGTGTGCTGCGTCATGTGGGTCACCTCCCTGGTTAAGGATGGAACTCGTGTTGCAGAGACTGGCAATAGCTTGATAGTGCTGACTCTTTAGCCCCTGTGCCACCAGGGAGGCCTCAGAATTAGGATTATTTGAAAGACTTGTTACAAATGCATATTTCTGGTTCATACCCCCCAGAACTGTGGAATTAGGATAGCTACAGTTAATGCCTAGGAATATGCATTTTAACTTTTTAAAGTTTCTGTACAGAGCTTATTTATTTTATTCTAAAGTAGCTTTATTGAATATAGTGGAACACTACGACTTAGCATTTAAAAAGGATAAACTCATGCCATTTGCAGCAACATGGAGGGAGCAGGAAGGGATTATGCTAAGCGAAATATTGTAAGTCAGAAGGGGAAAGATAAAATATCAGATGGTTTTACTTATATGTGGAATATAAGAAAATCAAACAAAGCATGAGGGAAAAGACAAAACTTGCATGCAGCAGGGGAAGGGGGATGCAAAAGGGTCAAAACAGGAGAGGGAAGAGCACATGGGACTGTGGTGATGGATCACAGGTGCTGTGGTAGAGGGAGAAATATATGGACTACAACTGAGGGGAGAAATCAAACACTGCACAAAAATGACCAATGATCTAAGAAAATAAATCAATAGAAATAGCTTTATTGAGGTATATTTGATATAATAAACCTCAAATATTTAAACTATATGTTTGGTAAGATTTGATATACATACTTGTGAAAGCTCCACCACAGTCAAGTTAATTAAGACATTTATCTCCCTCAAAAGCTTGCTTTGCTCCCTTGTGTCACCTTTTATTCTGCCTTTCCTTACCTCCCACTACTTCTTAGGTGATCGTTGTCACTTTAGACTAGTTTGATTTTTCTAGAATTCTATTAAAAGAATCAGACAATATGTCCTTTTGTTTTGCACATGGGTTCTCTCAGCACAATTATTTTGAGATTCATTCATGTTGTTTGTGTAACAACAATATATCATACGACAGGTGCAGGTTTAAGTTTTTTAAAACATTGTTGCATTATTTTCCAAAGTGTTAAATCATCTTACATTCCCATAGCAGTCTGTGAGCGTTCCACTGGCTTCACATCCTCACCAACAGTTGGTAATGTTTATTTAGTTTTATGTCTTCTAAGGTACACACTGGTATATCTTGTGGCTTTAATTTGATTTTCTCTAGCGACTGATGGTTGAACATCTTTTCATGTGCTTCTTTGTCATCCATGGAAATTTATTGGTGAAGTGTCTGTTTAAATCTTTTGCTCATTGTTTTCTTATTACTGAGTTTTGAGAGTTTAAAAATACCCTGATTACAAGTCCTCTATTAGGTGTGTGCTTTGTGAATATTTTGAGTGTGGGATTTGTTGGTTTTTTTAATTTCTTAAGAGAATTAAAAAGCAAGAGAATAACTTCTGAAAAACAGACATTTAAATTTTGATGAAATCCAATTAAACAATTATAGATCATATTGTTAGTGTTGTGCCTAAGAAATCTGTTTCAAAGGTCACAAATGTTTTCTCCTAGAAGTTTCATTGTTCAAAAATTTACACTTGGGTCTCTGATCCATTTTAAGACTTTTTAGAGTGTGATGTGAAATGTGGATCAAAGTTCAATCTTTTGCATGTTGATATCTAGTTGTTCCATTACCATTGGTTGGAAAGACTATTCTGTCCCCAATGGACTGTTTACATCAGTGCATGTATTTCTGTAATAGCTCTGTTCTGTTCCACTAATCTATCTTCACATCAGCACCTCACTATCTTGATTATTGTAGCTTTAAAATGAGCCTTAAAATCACATCATTTGACTCTTTCAGCTTTATTTTTCCTTTTTAAAGTTGTTTCGGCTATTCTGAATCCTTTGGATTTCTGTATGCATTTTTAGAATCAGTTTGTCGATTTGTACCAAAAAGCTTAATGAGCTTTTGACTGGGGATTTATAAAATCTATAGATCAGTTTGATGAGAAATGATATCTAACAGGATCAAACTTAATTCAGAGTTTAAATTTTAGTTGAATCACTTTGCCCTGCCTGCAGAAAAACACACATTTGTTATGGGGACATGGTATTTTTTCAGCTATTAACAATTCAGAACCGCATTTCATAAGTCCTCTTCAGGTCCTGCCGCCATGCTCCCTAGGTTGTGGCAAGAATGTAGCATCTACATAAGAAGCAGAACTAGTCGCTAGCATGTAATTTAGAAAAAAGGAAAGTAAACTACAAGGCAGGCCCAGAGGTATGATCCCAGATCCTTCCTACTACAGGCAGGGAAACAGGGTCAATTTCACACCCTTTTTTTTTTTTGGCAGCAGAACCAGGTCTCCACAGCCTGCCTTGCCTAGCAGGGTCTGATGAAATGTCACCAAGAACAGGTGCCAACAGCCAGGGCTCTAGGAACTCAGAGGGGCATGGCATACTGAGTGAGCAGGAGCGGGACCTCCAGCTGCTCCCTCAGAACCTTGGGCTGCTCCCTCAGAAGAGATGAGACCCCAGGAGCAGGTTGCAGGACCTTCGGCAGTGGGACGGGGAGCTAGGGAAGATTCCAAGACCTGGACTAGCAGGACCTAATGTCCTCTAGCATGTTACACAACTCTGATGCATATGGCATCACCCCGTTGACTCTTACCAGGCCCTATACAATCCTCAGCCTTGGAGATTGCTGGGCATAATGACAGTTCACTCTGGCAAGGCATACAGGGACCTCAGTGACCTGGGCCCTCAGGTGACAAGAAAGACATTGGCAGCATCTGAGGGATGTGAAGACTGACCAGCAGAAGGGGCCTTGTTCCCAGGAGTTACAGAGTCAGACAGGGTTCTTGCAGGGATAGGAGAGTACAACCCTGGGTGGGGTCCTGCAGGGTAGGGGGGCTGGGAAACTGGCACTGTGGTTTGGGACCACCTCTCCATCTGTCCCTTGAGACCTAGCGAGACTGTGGGAAAGTTAAGCCTCCAGGGGAAGTGCTAAACAAAGCCGCAGTCCTGGCAGAGAGCCAGAGCACCAGCCGGAAGTCCAGGCTGCAGTCCCATCCCCAACTGGCAACTAGAACAGTCACAGGTGCTACAGGGTGGGCTCTGGACCCTTCACAGCCACTGAGCTGCCTTAGTGAATGTGTTCAGCGAGGATTTGAAGCCTCACTTGAGGGCCTTATGGGTAGCTTGGAGGGAAATGGGACTGAGGGGGAGGGAGGCCGCAAATGTCAGGCTGGGAGAGGGTTTTTTATGTGGTGGAGCAATGGGGCGCTGTGGGCTTTGAGACCTGGTGCTGTGCTCAGAGCTGTGATATCTGAACTGAGAGTGTGATTCTTATCGCTGTCCCTGGAGCATATGATCTTTCTCTACTGAGTCATGTAATTTGGGTTCAGATTATTCCTAATTCAGAACTAGTGAAGCTAACCTTGAAAAGAGAGATGGGCCCAGAATCACAATATGCTGGGGACCCAACACAGAAGGCAGAAAAGTGGGAACGGATACCAGAATGCAGTAAGGAAGCACTGCAGAAATGTTTTCTGAGTTACTATGATCGAGGTCTATACAATTTTATATGTGTGTATATACTTTCTCTGTGTGTTTATGTCTAAAATATATAGAAAGCAATTTGAACTGGCTTAAATTTGAAAGGGCCAATTTTTTTTTTTTTTTTTAAATTTCAGGTCAAGGAAATCTACAGTTTGAAGGAGGCACTGTTGTATATTTATTTTTTTCTTAAAGCATCAACTATCACAGAGTTCCCATTGATTATACATGATGGCTTTTATTGATCTTTTCGACATTTAACTTATTTTTTTATTTGATTTATTTACTTGTATTTGACATCAACATTTAACTTATTAGAACTTCCAATTCAAAACAATATGCGTTCCCTAACCCAAGTCTAGGTTATCCTTCCTAACGTTTGCTTATGGTAGGCCAGTTGAGGGCCTGTCTGACATTCTGAATGGGAGATGGCCCTTGCTTCTGACTCTTGTCTTGCTTTCATAAGAGCACCTCCAGTTCTCTTCCAGTTTTCACTAGACTGCCCTGGTAACGTGTTCAGAGTCCCTTACTCCACTCACAACTCTTGATCACTAGCATTAGTCCTCTCTCTACTCTTCCTTGTCTGGAGGAAGAGACACTCACACTTTTTTTAAAAAAATATGTATTTATTTATGCATACAAGAACTGGGGTACAGGCCAGTGTGTATGGGGGTGAGACAGAGTGGGGAATAGAACAGGCAGATCGACTGAAATACACTGCTGAGGGGAACAGTAGGTGAGACAGGAGAGGTCTGCTGCACCCTGGTCGGGGATTGAACTCGTGCTGTAGTGGCTCCTGCTGTAGTGGCTGTGGATGCTTCATAGTAGTGCTTAACCCCTTGAGCCACCAGGGAGGCCCTATACTCACACTTCTTTTAGGGTTACTGTCTCACCAGTTCTCTTTATCCTACCTAATCCTGCCTACTTAGAAACTTTCTCCATCTGAAATTCCTCTCCTTGTCCAGGACACCCAGGAGGTACCCAATAAATACTTGTTGAGTAAACCTTTCACTGTGATCCAATTCCGATCTAGGAGCCTGCTTCATTTTTGTAGACTCATTTGGCCTCATCCTAATGGAGACACCCCAGTTCCTAAAATAAAGAGATGATAGAGGTGGAAAGGGGTAAGGGATCTTGTAGATAGCTGAGCCTCCTTTCCTCTTCTCTGCACCCCTGCTTTTGTGGAATACTCCATTGCAGTAAGTGGAATACTTAGCATGCTATGTTATACATTTATGATGTGTTTACATTTTTCTTCCCACTCAACCATGAATTCTTCTAGGGCCTAGAGGTTGTCTTATTAGTTTTAGCTTCCCTTGGGTCTCATATCATACAAGGGCCTGACACTCACATATGTGCTCAGTAAATGTTTAGTGAACAAATAAATAAAAGAGCCCATTGAGTAATTGCAGGCTAGCAAACTACTCTGAAAAGCCTGAAGGCAGAGGGCTTTAGCTCTGGGTACATCTTATTCATCTTGGAACTTTAGGGTGTAACAAATATTTATTTGCTGAACTAATCTAACCCAAATGACCTTACTATAGTAGTTGGCATTTCAGGACAGGGAAGAGGGAAAAAGGGAACTATAGTGAGACAGCTTTGGGGAAATTGAAAGGGGATTTCTTCTCATCACTTCTCCGACTTGAAAATTTGCAACCAATTAGTTGCTGATTGTCCCTGTAACATCCCCTAGCTCCATGTCATCCACAGAGCAGGAACAGTCTTAGACTGAAGGTCATTGAGGATGAAGCAGCACCTGGATGCTTTAGCCAGAGAGAGCCTGGTGTGAGTCAGCCCTACTCCTTTGGTCCAGGGAGAAACACATGCACCATTGAAGATATGGAAAGAACTACCAGTAGCAAGGAAAACCTGGTATATGTGAAATTAAAGTAGGATCCAGTGGGAGAATGGACCCCAGAAGCAGTTGGGTGATACCAGTTGCTTAGAAGCTGAGCAAGGCATCACTTAAATCTCAGCCCTTCCTTAATTAAGTGAGTGAGAAAAAGGTATAAAATCAATTTCCTGCTATTCATTTGTGAAACTCTAATTAGCACAGAATTAAAATGCAGGACAGATGTTTTACACAGAGAAGTGATTTCTTCTTGGAAGGTTTCCTCTTAAGGCAGTTAGGGATAAAGGCATTGCCAGGATGCCCTGCCTTGGAATAAAGACACTGGAATTTGGCACTTTATTTCTTGTCCCATAGGGATTGATGGAATTTACCTCCTCCTGTAGCTTTTCACAGCCAGGTAAGGAGCTCTTGATTCAGGTGCTTCCCCACAAGACTTCGGGTCCCGTCCTTCCAGTAGAGAGAATAGGGTATGAGATCAAAAAAGAAAAACACGTGTGTAGGCACTTTTTATATTTCGAATTTTAGTGGCATAATACATTATATGTATGTGGGGTTTTTATTTTTTTTTTAAAGATTTATTTATTTATGCATACAAGCACTGGGGTACAGGCCAGAGGCGTGGGGGGGTGAGAGGATTCACCACAGAGAGCAGGGA
>JAGFMF010011690.1:4191933-4244803 GCA_019455555.1 Galemys pyrenaicus | reverse complement strand
TCCCCCGCCTGGCCGGCAGCAGGGATTGAACTCGTGCTGCAGTGGCTGCGATTCGCTTCATAGTGTGTTGCTTAACCCACTGCGCCACCAGGGAGGCCCTATAAATTAAACTTAACCTTAAGTATGTATGTATGGGAAAAACACAATGTAGATAGGGTTTAGTACTATCTGCCTATTCAGATTCCACTGGGAATCTTGAAATATAGTCCCTGTAGATAAGGGGACTGCGTTACTCTACTGGATTGAACTTATCAAACTTTGGCTAGTCATAAAACTGTTTTGTTCTTGAGTTCTATAACTCCATTTCTCATGTGCCATGTCTCTCATAAAGACACTTTTTAGGGCCTCCCTGGTGGCGCAGTGGGTTAAACAACGCACTCTGAAGCAAACCGCAGCCACTGCAGCACGAGTTCAATCCCTGCGGCCGGCCAGGGAGGGGACCCACATGGCGCAGCAGACCGCTCCTGCCTCACTTGCTGCTCCCCTCAGCAGTGTACCTCCGTTGATCTGCCTGCTCTGTCTGTGGTGAATCCTCTCACCACCACCACCCCCGCCCCTCCCCTCACCGGCGCCTCTGGCCTGTACCCAGTGCTTGTATGCATAAATGAATCTTTTAAAAAAAAAAAAAAAGACACTTTTTAAAGGACTCTGGCCTGAGCACAAAAGTCAGTCAACATAGACACATTCTAGATTGGCATATATATGCTAATTGATAGATTTATAACTCGTCTTTTACCTGATGTAAAAGGGTGCAAATTGTTCAGGTATCTTTCTTATCTACATCTGTCTGTCTTGCCAGTTCAAGGTCATCAGACCCAAAGAAATGAAGTGAAAAGAAGAATGAATGACATTTTGTTAAGGGAATCAGAGTCCAGGCTTGGTTCTAGACGGTCCCCTTGTATGTCTGAGTCTGTGTGCGAGGATCTGTGCATGCACGCACAGGCCTTTCATACCAGAGAAGCCGACTGGTTGCAGGAAGCAGGAAGACAACAGGAAGGGGCCTCCTTGGTGGCGCAGTGGGTTGAGCACTGTACTGTGAAGCATCTGCTCCACAGCAGCACTAGTTCTATCCCCACCTAGGGAGGGGACCCACATGGCACAGCAGAGCTCTCCTGCCTCATCCGCTGCTCCCCTGCAGTGTATTTTAGTCAATCTGCCTGTTTTGCTCCCCACTCTGACTCTGGTGAATCCTCTCACCTCCCACACCTCCGGCCTGTACCCCAGTTCTTGTAGGCATAAATAAATAAATCTTTAAAAAAAAAAAAAAAGACAACAGGGCAGTGGTTCTATAGATGTAAGTTCTGTGGCTTTTTAACCAGGTAGGTTCACAAAAATCAGTTCTTCATAAGATTGACCAACACCTCAAAAATATCAGAATTATGTTGTGAAAAGTAGTATGGTACACAGAAAATACCAAATCTGGTGTGGATGTGGAGTGACAGGAACTCTCATTCATTGCTTGTGGGAATGCAAAGTGGTACAGCCACTTTAGAAGCAGTTTAGCTTTTTTTTTTCTACAAAACTAAAGATGACTAATCTTGTCATGTGATTCAGCAGTCATACTCCTTGGTATTTACCCAGATGAGTTGCAAGCTATGCAACTCTGAGCAATGGAATATTCCTCAGCAATAAGAAATGAGCTACCAAGTCACGGAAAAATGTGGAGGAAACTTAACTGCATATTGCTATGTGAAAGAAGCCAGCCTGAAAAGGCTTTTTGCCATATGATTCCAAGTATATGACATTCTAGAAAAGGCAAAACTATAGAGGTCATAAAAGGGTCAGTGACTAGCAAGGAGTCCAGCAGATTTAAAGGGCAATGAAGTTATTCTGCATGCTATTAATAAGTCGTTAGAGAAGTCATGACACATTTTTGCTTGGAAAACATAGAAAAATACATCCTTGGGGTCTCCCTGGCAGCTCAAGAGTTTAAGGCACAGCATGATGAAGATATCCACAGCCACTGCACAGGAGTTCCATCCCCAGCTGACCCACATGGCGCAGTAGACTGCTCCTGCCTTATCCGCTGCTCCCCTCAGCAGTGTATTTCAGTAGATCCACCTGCTCTGCTCCCCGCTCTGTTTCTGGTGAAGCCTCTTACCCTCCAGAACCTCTGACCTGTACTCCAGTTCTTGTATGCATAAATAAATAAATCTTTAAAAAAAAGAAAAAGAAAACTACATCCTGACTTTTCTGACAACCCAACAGGATGGTATATGTATTCATGATATTGGGCATATGTCAAAACCCATCATCAAATCATCACCGTGTTTGTACTCTAGGGGGAGGAAGGAAAGCTTAGGGCCTAGGCCTTACTTTAAAGCAGCTCTCCACCCACCACCCCCACTCCCTAAGTGAAAAGGAAGTACTTGCTTGTGTGATAGCGATGGTTCTTTAAGAGTTTTGCATAATTGTAATGAATAGAAAAAAGACTAAGTTGAAAGAAAACAGCCTTTTAAAATCTATGTGTAAGGGGGAGGGGGAGGAGGCCTTCCCTGGTAATGCAAGGGGTTAAGCACAGCACTGTGAATCATCTGCAGCCACTGCAGCACAAGTTCAATCCCCAGCCAGGGAGTAGACCCACATGGCCCAGCAGACCTCTCCTGCCTTGCCCACTGCTCCACTTAGCAGTGTATTTCAGTCGATCTACCTGTTCTGTTCCCCACTCTGTCTCTGGTGAATCCTCTCACCCACCCCCACATCTGGCCTGTACCTCAGTTCTTGTATGCATAGATAAATAGATTTAAAATAAAATAAAATCCATGGGTAAGAGCAGATGCTGAACTAGCAGGAGCTATGTAGTCCTGTTCTGCCATCTAATGGACAGTAAGAAAAAGGCATGATTTTATTCAAAGTCTAATTTTTTGAATACTAAAAACCTGTAGTCTAATGAGACAGTTTAAATTCACTAATGGGTTCAGTTTTATTTTCCTTTATAAGCAAAACTGAAACTTAGAAATCTAAACATTAAGTGCTAAAAGTAAGTCTCCTAAATCCTTCAAGTTTATGTGATGTGAGGTATAAAGATCATCCACTGAGGGAAAGAGAAACCAGTCTCTATAGCATAAATTTCCCATTCTTTTCACCAATACTCTTTATGCTTATTCAGGTGTATAGACTTGGGGTACCTCAGAGACTTGGAGTCTCTCTTCCCTACACACCACAGAATTTTGACTGCTCTAACATTTTCAAGAAAACTACCAGTTCAAAGTTTGCTATAATCAAATTGAATATAAGACAAGGGCCTGTGTATTTGGTTTGGTTCTTCTGGGGTGTGTGTGTGTGTGTGTGTGTGTGTGCGCTCTGTGTTTCTTTTTAAAGTTATTTATTACCTTCATAATCTGTTTCATTCCCCAGATGTTTGTGAAGATGAAGACAGCGGCAGACAAACCTCCCCCAAATGTAAGTATAATAAAAACACAGCTGGTGCTAGTGCTGTTCTGAGGATTATTTTAATTACTATTTAAATTAATCACAGCAGATGTTATTTATTAAATTTCTATGATGTAATCATAGAAATCCTAATATCAACTTTGCAAATAGATATTATTGTCTCCATTTTAGAGACAGAGAAACTGATGCCCAGAGAGGTTTGGTGGCTTCCCCAAGCCCACGCAGCTAGGGAGCGAGTGGCACAGTCAGAGCTGCACTCAGGACTGACTGACTCCAAGGCCCCTGCTCCTGCTACAGGCAATGGACCTCGCCCTTATCACTCGTGCCTGTCACCTGACAAACCCTGGCTTGAGATTCTGGGGTCTCCCCTGTGCTGCCAATTCCATAGTGCTTAAGTCTCTTAGTGCACATAGTGCCTGAGCCACTAAATACCACACAATCCACGGCCAGTGATTCCAGGAGGAAGGGCCTAAATTTGGAGACAACAAGGATAGAGCAAAAGGCAGCCATGAGCTGCACCTTCCTCCCCTATAAAAACAAGGGTGTAGACAAAGGGATGCTCTCCTAGGTTTGCAGGTCTAAGAATTCTGGGTTTCTTCCAGGAACCCCGGGGGGGCTGGGTGGACTGACTATTGCCTCTGCTGCCAGACACCCAGGGCTCCTCCCAGAGCAGGGGCATCTGTTTCAGAAGACTCTCTCCCTCAAAGGGTCAGGCTGTGAGGTAATTGTGGGTGACTCCATCACCTCCGACATCCCTTTTCCTCCTCTGTTTCCCAGAATAGGCCAGGCCAGGATTGGAGCAGAGAATAAACCAGCAGAAAGGGTTATATTGTCCATGAACATGTTTTAATTTTATAACGGCATTTGTGTGCACTGTGCTGGGATGTAAAATTTGCGTCTCTGAGTATAGAAAACCCTATAAGTTAATGGCCATAGGTTAATGGAAGTTCTGTGGGAACCCACACATCCTACATCCTCACCTGAGGCGCCAGAAGCCCAGGAAGCCACCCACACGGACAGTGCATGGCCGGGAGCGCCCTGTGGGTGCTGGCAGTGCTCGCAGGCTGGGCCTGTTCCCAGGCGCAGGCAGCTCCTTGCCTGGAGGAGGGGAGGGCCAAAATGACCCCTGAAACAGTGCACCAGCCCATGAGCAGGTGCGTGAGCACCAGTCTGTGCCAGCCCTTCGCCTGCTGAAGCCCCTCCCTCTCCTGCAGGGTCAGCAGAGGCAGGAAAGAACCTCCAGCTCCAGGGCTTCTCCCATCCAGGGTGACACTTACCAGTGCAGTGGCTGGGACTTGTCAGGTCTTTGGGTCCTGCCTTGCCTGCCCTGCCCACCGGGCATGCACTGCAGACCCTAGAGATGCAACCTCCTGCCTCGCAGTGGGGGTGGCCAAAGGCATGACTTCTTCCTTCCTCCCTACAGCCTTCAGCCAGACCCTCCTCCCACCTTACTGTGCTCCTACTGGAAGAGGACTAGAGTCTTTGGGGTTTACTGGGGCTGTCCCCATGTCATACCTGGAGAAGTGCAATGGGGGGCATCTCCCTGATCCAGTTTCACCTCTGCCCTCTACCCTCCATGGCCTGGGACCAGGAATGGAACTGGGTTTTACATCAGTCCTCCTGGACTCTGAATCATTCCAGAGGGTTCCCTGGCAGCTGTCACAGTCCTCCTGGACTGTTCCATTCCTGGCCTAGACTTTGCATCAGTCCAGGAGGACTGTGACAGCTGCCAAGGAAACCTCCAGCATCAGAGGGGTTTTCCAGAGGCTTCCAAGAAGGTTGACCTCACTGCTCACTTTGCTTTGGCCCCAGAACACAGTTTGGAGGGACTCCAGGTACAAGTTGGGAAGCTCAAATTTACTCCTTGAGCTAACCGTCTGCTACCAACTCCCAAGTGCTAGCAGCTCCTGCACACCCTCTCCTCCTGCCTCGCTCCACTCAGAAGTCCTCCTTGCTCACATCCTCTCCACCCTCCCGGCCTGGCCATCCTCCCTGTAGATCTCCTCCCGATGGCAACTCACCTGCACCTGGATCCTGTGGATCCTTTTCTCACTGACCCTCAGCCTGGGACTGCCTCTTCTTGGACTTATGCGGACATTACTGCCCTAACCTGACTTGTGGGCAGTGTGGGGCAGAGATCACCACTTGCTTAGATGGGGAAACGCCGGCATGTCTAGGACCCAGCTGCAGTTCACAGGCCCAGGGAACTTAGCCTGTGGTTACTCCTCTCTCATCTCAAGTTTCCACCGAAGTGTCTTCTGGGACAGCACAGAGCTGGGTGGGGAAGCTGGAGCTCACACACCAGCTCCCTCAAGGCCAGGTGAGGCCGGCTCATCCTGGGGCAGTTTCAGGTGCGGAAAGGATCCTGACCCTGGCACTGATTTCTACCTCCTGCCAAGGGCCACATTCTTCCTTTTCTTTCCCCAAGGCTGCTCCTTGGACACCTTTGACGACTGTGAAGGTGCAGAAGATATGGAAAAGGAGATCAGTGGTCTGAGTGTAACTGTTTCCCTTCTTACTTCTTTCCTGTCCTCCCTCCTTCCTGCGTCTCCTGCCTCCCTTCCTCTCGCCACCCTCTCCCTTCGCTTTCTTCATTCGTGATGCCTGGCCCAAGCCAGAAGCTGAGGCCACGGGTCTGCGGAGCGGCTCCTGCCTCCCACCCCAGCGTGCTCCGCGGCACCCGCTCCTTACAGTGAACGTGCTCGTGTCCGGTCATTACCAGGGGGCTCCCGTTGGGATACTGAGTGGGCCAGGTGGGGGAGTTGGGGTGAGCCCTGTGGGCCCCACCCTGCGGCAGAGTCACCTGGTGCAGGTTGGGCGCCCCTGCACTAACTGAGTGCCCGCTGTGCCCTCCTTCCAGCTCTCCGGACTCTTCCAGTTGGATGACAGTAACGAAACCTCTTCTTCCAAATCTGATCTGGAAGTGGGAGAGAGCATCCAGGGAGAAAAAGAAGGCAATGAGAAAGACGCGTGAGTGTGACACAGCAAAGAAAAGTAAGCAAACGTGTTAGCCCTTGCTTCTCTGACTTTCTTCTTGGAATTTCAGGACAACAAACAAAACTGAGGAGAGCACTGGGGTGTGCACTGGGTTGCTCGCCCCTGCAGGGGAGACGACTAATTTCCAGGCAAAGACCGTGGCAGCAAAGCAAGGATGTCTGAAGACCCCCGCGGCAGAGAACTGACACGCGCTCCAGACGCCCGGGGTCCGGCTCCGCTGAGCAGTCCAGGCCTCCTTCTTTCGGGGGAGGCTGCTGTGGCCACTGGCGGGTGGCCGCCCTTAAGCAGAAAACAGCCGCGTGGCCTCCGAGCCTCCAGATCTGCGGGGTTGACGGGCACGCCCAGGGCTGCCTTCCAGGAACTTGAAGAGCTGCTTCCCACCTTCCTTCCACCCCGGCGCAGCGCCGGACTGTGCGGAGGCGGTGTGCCCGCGGGTATTAGCGGGACCCAGGACGGGAGGGCTTAACCGAGGGTGCCTCAAGGCAAAGGGCCACGAGGGAAGAATTCTCTGGAAAGCTGTCTTGCGCATCGCAGGATGTTTAGCAGCATCTCCCGCCTCTACCCACTAGATGCCTGTAAAACCCCCACCCACTCACCCACATTGGGACAATCAAAACTGCCTTCAGACAATGCCAAATTTCCCACGGGGTGGCAGTGGAGAAGTGGGGTGAGAACCTGTTTTCTGAACTTTGGAGACGCCTGAGGGCCTCGGACTCCACTGGCACAAGCCTGCGCTTTTCTGGAATCTCCGCAACAATGTAAATGTGGTGCTTGTGTGACTTTGTGCCAGGATTGTTCACCGCAGAGAAGGGTGGTTGTTAGTCGGCTTCTGAGATATTTATGGTTCGATTTATGCTTTTCAATTAGTTTCTGTTCTTTTCTGTTTCATTTTAGTTTTGTTGCTTTTTAGTTAACGTTCACTTATTTTCATTGATATTTAGTGTTAAGGTTTTTAAGTAACATGTTTATAATTCTTTTATCTTTAAGGTTATCTTTAAGGCTAGTTTTTGAGATATCAGTTTTTCAGTTACTTACTTATGGCTATTTTAAGAATTATATATTTCCAAGCTAGCTTAGACCTGTTACTTTTTAAGTATCTTTACAATTATTGTCTGCGTTATTAATTTTCATAGTTACTCATTTTTAATTTTAATGGAGGTTTGAGTTCTTTATACAGTTACTTACTTGAATACTAAAAACTCACAGAATGTTTTTGGATTATTCTAGCTATTAGTTTTCGGGGAAAAATAATTTGTTTCTTTATGTTTTTTTTCCCCAGTTATGTGATTTCAGGGTTACTTGTGTTCGCAGTTATTGATTGTCAGTTATTTTAGGTTCTGGGTTATTTATTTTTATATGCATTTGTTTGTTATTTAGTTATAAGTTATTTCACTTTAAGTTACTATATTTCAACCATTCTGTTTTCGGAGTTATATTTTCAGAGTTTTTGAGATATTTGGTTTTTAAGTTATTTTAAGGTTTATTTATTGTCATTTATTTCTTTTCAGTTATATCTTTGCCTTTTAATTTTGTCTATTCCATGTTTTTACTGATTTCATTTTCAGATGTATTTTATTTTAAGAATTTTTAGTATTAGAATTGCTTAGTCTATCAGTCAGGATCCAATCAAAAGAGGCTCACTCTTCCCGTTATTTTAATAGATAATTTAATATAAAGAATGTTAACTGACTACCGAAATGTTTAAAAAGATGAAACAAGTAAAAATGAAATATGGAGATTTTAACTACC
Source organism: Galemys pyrenaicus (assembly GCA_019455555.1). Lineage (NCBI taxonomy): Eukaryota > Metazoa > Chordata > Mammalia > Eulipotyphla > Talpidae > Galemys > Galemys pyrenaicus. The sequence continues at coordinate 4,236,664 of JAGFMF010011690.1, read as the reverse complement.
AAAAGCAGCCCAATGGTTGAGGAAATAGGAGGAAGATGATAGAAATCTCCCAACTCAGAGGCCTGAGTTTGCCACATGCTAGGGGATAGCCCTGTTACGGAGGTTGTGCTGTCCAGTGGATGGATACTCCAGGAGCTGGAAAGAACTGGATGCAGAGCTCTGAAGACTGGTACTGGTGTCTCTGAAAGGTTGTGATGATGTTGGTGATGGAAGTGTTGGGAAAATGACAAGTTACAATTTACCAGAGCCCACTATTGCTCCCAAGGTAGAGCTCAGTTGGTTTCCAGGGGAATACTGACAGGACTCCCAGTATACAGGGATTCCTCTCTCCTCCACCAGCCTCTAGCCAGTCAGCTCTGTTGGCCAAGTCTGACAGGAGCACCTGGCCCCAGACCACACAGCAGAGAGCAGAAGGGCAGGCTGGGCACTGAGAAAATATCACCGATGACCAGCATATTGATCTCTGTCTGCAGTTGTTTAGCTTTCAAATTAGTTTTGAATTCAGTTTTGAAATTGTTAAGGGTGATTTATTTTTAGCTTTTTCACTAACTATGGGATTTATCTGCGTTTCCAGTTCCTTGATTTGTTTCTGGAATGAAATAGGAAAACAAACATCTGGGCATAATCTCAGCCATGAGACTACAAAAATCACTGTAGAATCCAAGGAAAATCACTGTACAGTCACTTCGTTCATAAGGAAGCCTATTGACTGTGTGGCCCAAAAAGGGACAGAGACTAAGGGACAGTCTGTGGAGGGGAGCTGCTCGGCGCAACTGTCTAGCAGAGTGCTCGTCTTTGAAATTTGTCTTGTAGTCAAACTATGTTGTAGAGCCACCCTCCCTTGCCCCCATTCCTAACAACAAAGTATCTTGATAGAGTGTGCTTCAAATTGTGGACTACAATTGTTATTCATTTCACAGCAGAATAAAGTTCGTCCCAAATCTACAGGATATCTTAGAACTTTGCCTGCATTTTGTCCTAACCCATATTGTTCCAACTTGACCATAAAAACTTCTCTATCTGTATGTATCTGTAAGTCATTCAGTTCAACACCTACTGCTGGGCATCCCTCCTAAGGAAGGTGCTGGCCCCAGGAGGAACCAGGGGCCACGAAGATCAACGAGCAGCTCACAAGTCAGTTGAGGGAGATGGTTGTGGATCAGATCTTCACAACATGGTTTGACAAACACCACGGGGCTCAGTGGCCTGCCCTTGGCTCCTCCTGGTGTAGCCAGGCAGAGGTGCCATCCAGGTGGAGAAGGAGATGGCATCGTCCTGCACAGGCACAGAGGCAGAGGAGCCACCCTCAGCCGAGAGATGGTTGACAGAGGCACTGACATTAGGGGCTGATCTTACAGCATGAGAGTAGGAAGTCATCCCCAGAGTCCATGATATTCCTTACCCCACTCTTCTCACCACAGGTTTACAAGGCCCTCTGACCTGCCGTGTCTGGGATTCTTCACCTCATTCCTGGCTTTATTTTGTTCTTCCACTCTTTTCCACATACCCTGAGAGGTGACTCCTTCCTTCTGCCACGTCTGAGTTGTGCTTCATGAGTATCTGTAGAAAGGAGAAGGGTTGAGACCAGCCAACTTTGAGGGGCAGGTGATGACTACTGCAGGGTAGGCAGAGAGGAGAAGGGCCAAGATGGCTGCTATGGGGTCTCAGAGTAGAGCTGCAGACCAAGGAAGTAGGGAGTGGACTCTTAGCTCAACCAATCTTTGCCTTCAACTGTATTGAACAACCTTTGTTTCATAGGTTGTGGATGCCTGTCTCAAAGGGGAAAACCTGCATTAGATCCAGTCCCAGGCTGTGAATTCAAGTGACTGGGCTCTTTAAAAGCACACAGATCCTTTTGCTAAATTAACTGCACTAGCCGTGACTATGTAAAAAGTAAAAAGTTAAATAAAAAGGAAAAAGCAAGTATAGTCCTGACCATTTTCTCACTTTCTATAAAACACATTCATACATTCAGTCTTGAACATGTGTTTCTCAGCAGACTTTTCTACTCTGTTCTCTTCAATTATCTTATCAGTCACACTCCATTTCCCAATAAAAATATGTAACAACTACAGTTGTACAGGAGAATCTTCTAAATTCTGACTTACAGCTTCAGGAACCATCACTTGGATGCTCTTACACACTTTTGACCACTGACTAGCCAACTGCTCACTACAGAAACACAGCCCAAAGCTTTCTGAATTCAGTTGTTTTCTGAATCTACAAAAATGGCCCCACTTGATGGTGCTGGCAGAAGATAATGTACCCAAACTTCCCAGACCTCACAAGAGGAAACTCCACAAATTTCACAACACCAACCATACTACTAAAATGGCAGCCAGAAGTGCCCTTTGATGCCAGATATCATTGCTGATGGCCCTGGTGCTGAGCCCAAGTGCTCTGGGGCAGGTCAAAAACTCACCTTCCACTTCGGCCATTTTGCCCAAGCCTCACACTGCTGCTCTGCTTACAGAGCACCCCTGGGAGAAAGGTCCTCTGCTGGGCTCAAGGAATCAGACTCCCACTGAACTCATGGTAGACTATGGGATGGAACAGCATCAGTGGGATGATTCTCCTAAGGCCACACAAGACATATGGGATGCTCTCAGAAGACACTTTATATCTTCTCCTATAAGGCACTGGGACACAGACAGCTTGCTCAGGAAATAGTTGTGAATTTTTTAGACTTCTTAACAATTGGAGGGGGAGAGATAGAGTGGTTTTTCTGTGAGTGAAACTTGTATTATCTTTCCATTTGAGCACATGGAAAAGAATAAGAGTCATAAGATAAAAACCCCGCAGCCCTCTTTACAAGTCCTTCAAAGCATACATGTCTTTATCATGTCACCTGCTGCCCACTAGAGGGACTCAGGTTTCAACCTATTCTGAGGAGTGGGAAGGCTTGAGCCCCAGAGGAAAGTGCCCGGCTGAATAAGCTTCACTAAAAACAACACTGGATCTGTAAAATATGGTGGTGGTCGTCTGAGTCCATAGTGAACACCAAACACACATTATGAAACAATCAGAAAAGTTAGGGATCTTTTAAAACCAGCATTTACCAGGGTTTATTTTGCAGAATGGGCAGACGAATGTACAGTTTTAATGAATCAATCCCACAACAACAAAAATTTATTTATCTAATACAATTACATTGACAATTCATATTCTAGTCCTGCCTGGGTTGATCCAAATTAGAAGACTAAAAGATCTGAGAACTCTTGCAGGAAGGAAGCCTGCATACTTCTATTAAACTCATGAATTCCTGGGTCTTCTTGGTGGCAAAGGGGTAAAGACGCAGCACTATGAAGCTATCCACAGTCACTGCAGCATGAGTTTGATCCCCAGCCAGGGAGGTGACCCACATAGCACAGAAGACCTATCTCACTCCACTGCTCCCCTCAGCAGTTTATTACAGTAGATCCACCTGTTCTGCTCCCAACTCTGTCTCTAGTGACTTTTCTCACTCCCTGCAACTCTGACGTATACCCTGGTTCTTGTATGCATAAATAAATCTTTAGAGCCTCCCTGGTGGCGCAGTGAGTAAAACAATGCACTATGAAGTAAATCGCAGCCACTGCTGCACAAGTTCGATCCCTGCCGCATGCCAGGGAGGGAACCACATGACGCAGCAGACCTCTCCTGCCTCCCCCGCTGCTCCCCTCAGCAGTGTGTTTCAGTCAGTCTGCCTGGCCCACACCAAGCTTTCATTTAAAGAATCTAAGACAAGATGTTGTGTGCCATTTGCAAGCTGGGCTTAATCTTAAACTGTGCTTACCACCTTCAAAGTGCTATCTTCTTTCTTTGAGCTGAACACTCCCAGGATTCCGTTGATGATGGAGACCAGGATGATGTTCAAGGGGATGATGGAAGAACTAAAAGGAAAGAACCAGGGATCCTCACTGGAGCAGAAACATCTACAAACAAACCCCTGTTGTCTCGTGAGACAGAAATCTTATAAATCCCTCTATTGTTGGATCTCTTTGTTATAGCAGCTTAGCCTTTCTCCCTATTAATGCACATGGAATGTTTGTGTCCACAAAGAAAAGGTTTCTGTAGTCAAATAAGTCTAGGAATTCATTAGTTTATTTTAATTTTTTAAATATTTTTTAAAGATTTATTTATTTATGCATATGGAATATAGAGAAACAAACAAAAGGTCAAATAAAGCCCAAACGACAATAAACCCTAGAAATCTAACTACAGAACTGAGGCTACCAGAAAGGGAAGGGGAGGAGGGGAAGAGAGGTCAAAGGTCTGCTGTGCCTTGTGGGTCCCCTCCCTGGCCAGTGCTGTGACTTAACCCTTTGAGCCACCAGGAGGCCCTCAACCAAGAATTCTATACCCATAAAACTATGCTTCAGAACTAAAGAAGATTAGGACATTCTAGATAAATAAAAACTGAGATAATTTATCACTAGCAAACCTGCCCTACAAGAAATACTAAATTTCTCCTGTAGGCAGAAATGAAAGGGTATTAGATAGTAACTCAAACTTACTTAGACAAATAAAGAGGAACAATAAATATAACTACATAGGAAAATAGAAAAGACATAATATGTATATTTTTGTTTTAGCTCCAGCTGTTATAAAAAAAATTATCACAGACTGGATGGCTTAAATAGTCGATATTTATGTCTCACAGTCTGGCTGCTGGGAAGTCTGAGCTCAGCGTGCCTACATGGCTGGGCTCTGACCAGGGCCACTTCCTGGCTAGTAAACAGCTGCCTTTCACTGCACCTGCACATGGCAGAGAGCAGAGAGGCCAGCTCTCTTCCTCTTCTTGTAAGGATGTGAATGCCTTTGGGTGGTTCTACCCTCGTGACCTAAGTGTCCCCTGGAAACCTGACCTCCCAATATAAGTACTGGAGTATATGCATTTCAGGGGAACACAAATATCTAGTCTATAGCATTGTTTATAACTCTTTTTTCTTCTTCTTTTATCTCATGTAGAATACAACCAGGGATAAGCTTTCTTCTGACTTAAAAGAGTTTCTGGGTTTAAAAAGATGTGTTCAATTTATATAATGTTATGTACCAGTGTTACTTCAATAAATTTTTTTTTAAGTACTCAAGGTCTTGGAGAATGGAGACCCAGCTAAGGAGAGAAGGAAGTTGGTGCTGGCTCTTAGGCACCTCCTCTTGAAGTGATTTCAGATGCCCTTCACCTTGACCATCTCGCTTCCACACCCACCCCCCAGCACCACACCCCTCACACACACTGAAGGCAGAGATGAAAGTGCTCGCTCTTGCACAAGAGCCACTTGTGGTTTCCCTCCGCACTGGGGCAGCGTGTGGGAGGGTCTTTCAGTTATTCCTCATAATGCAAATGACTGTGGCTTTGCTGCCACAGCGAATGAGGAAAGAAGAGAGGTGTCTTTCTTGTTCCCCATCTGCCTTGGGATTATCTTGCACCACCACCGTTCAGAGGACTGGACAGCCGTGCTGAGCAGGGAGCAGTGCAGCAGCAGAGCCAGCCCCGGGCGCGGCAGCAGTCTCCTTGGTTCCCCAGCCATGCCCCGGCAGCTCTCTGCAGTGGTGGTGATCTTCGTGTCCCTGGCTGGTGAGTGACACACGTGAATTTGCATAGGAATGCTTCCATGTCTGGTCTCCAATGTAAATGCATCTTGGTGCCACTGAGTGAGATGAGACAAGACAGGCTGTAGACAGCTGTCATCGCTCCAGCCACGCTGGGTGTCTGGGGCGAGAGCATCTCCATGTTATACTGTGCACACCTTCCGTTTTTCTAAGGGCTGTCACAGTCTGGGCTTGTTTTCCATGAGTTGGGCAGCGCAGGTATTAACCCCAGAAGACCATGAGCTGGTCCCTGCTTCCCTTATCAGGGAGTTTGTAGACGTCACTGTGACTTCACAGCTGGTGAAGGGACCCAGCACCCAGAGAGGGGGCTCTGTCTAGCCACATTTGCTGGGGAAGACACATAATGTTTTACTTTTCTCAAGCGAAAGCGCCCTGTTTATGTTACATAAAGAGCAAATTGTGAAAATGCCTGAGATGTAGCCTTACAAACTGTGCCGTTTCAGAAAGGGTTAGGCCCTTCCTTAACCATCATATACCATCATACTTCAGGTAAGAGAGACGGGCTGGGATACTGCACTTTTAGTGCTTATTTTATATCCTCACCCTCTGGTTTTTCCCTAAGACGTTGCACCTTCCTAGGTGCTGTATCAATTTTTTGGTTGATTCACAACCCCTTCCAGAACCACTAAATCGAGCATGTGAGGGAAAGGACGCTGACCTCCTTGTACCGCTAACCTGCTGAGATGGGGGCGCCCACTGGGCACTGGAGTGGTTGTCCTGAAAGCTGAGCTAGGGGCTGGCGAGCTGCCTGGCTGTAGGTGGCAGGACCCCGCGCCACCCTTTCAGAATTTGAGTGTCGTGTTCTTTTGGTGGCAAAGGCGCGGTCATCATTGGACTTAGCAGGGAAAGCTACTCAACAAGCAAGAGCGCCCAGCCTCCCAGTGAGCGCGCGTGAGCTCTAATTCAGCAGCCAGCAGGTGGCTGGTGATCAGGACCACAGGCTCAGTCAGTACCAGGGCAGGTTGGGAGGAGATGTCTTGTCCTGTCCTGTCTGAGTTGCAACTTCTCAGAGGGGAACTGAGTGAATGAAGCCCCATTTTTGAGATAAGGGAACTGAGGCTGATGAAGGTATCATGCATGGTCACTCAGCCAGCAAGGGCTGCCTGAGATTTGCATGCCCCAAGTCTCATTTTGCATTCCCTGCTCTGCTCAACTGCACTTCACAACCCTGAATGTGTATGTTAAAGACTTGTTGAATTAAAGATCAGCAAAGACCGTTAGATGTTTTTCTAGGAGAGATATAACTTCTAGGTAAACTGGTTATGTAATCTGCATTCAGTCACTTTGCTTTCCTGGTCTCAAATCCCTTCCCCATACAATGAGGAAGGGACTTAAGTTTCTACCAGTTAAGTTTCAGTTCAGCTGCTTTTAAAGATAAGCCCCAAATGATGATAAATTAAAAAGGTAAGTGACTGTTTCTGTCATAGAGAACAGGTCCAGAGGGATGCAGATGACTTCTGGCTTGGGGACCCACCAGCCAAAGCATGCCTTCTCCTCTCGAGGTCACCTTATGGTTCTAAACGTCTGCAGGGTCTCCTGCCATCGCATGCCAGTGAGAGGAAGAAAACCAAAGGGCAATAGACAGGCCCCTCCCCCAGGTGACTGGCTCCCTTCAAGCAGCCTTCCCAGAAAGCCACGTACCCCAGTGGCTTTCAGCTGGAAAACCCAGTCACCTGTCAGCTGGAAAAGAGGCTTGCACATACAATTCTTTATTCCAGATAGCAAAATCTCAGCTTAAATTCATGGCACTGTTATTTAAAAAAAGAAAAGAAAAAAGGACTGGCTTTTGGGATAGTCAGCTGCAGTCTCTGTCACCAGGCTAGAGCCCCTGAGATAGAGGGTTTGCTTGGACTCTCAAATCCCACAGGGAACGATCAAACACAAGTAGGGTTTGCATCTCTCTGCTGTAAGGTCTAAGGTCAACACGAGAAACTGTGACCTAAATCTTACTAAGGTCGACCCGGGTCTCCCCATACATCCAGAAACCACCCTGCTGGGGCTACTTCGGTTGCCCAGGGAGGTACCAGGGAGGGTGCCCTGGGTGGAGGGTGGACAAACTAGTTCCCTTGCCTCTGGAGGTGCCATATCTGTAGCACACACTCTTCAGTATGGCACCTCAGAGTCCTGCAAACAAGCATAGCATCTATGTCTGCTAGGCCTGCTCCCTGCTGGCCCCCCTCATCACTTTCCCTCTCCCATGCCCTCCTGGTGTGTCCATCAGATGACCCCTTGCTGTCTCCAAACATTCCAGGCTCCCAAGCCTCCCTGTCTGTTCGTATGCATGTAACCTGCAGGGCAATACTCATTCACTTTTTCATATGCCTGAAGCACTTCTCTTTGTGGTGGATTCCCCACGCCATGGTCCTCAGAGCCTACTTGGATAATAATACTTGTCTCACAGTGTGGTCCATTGCTGTGTCCGTCTCACCATCAAAGTCCTACCCCCAGGGGCTGGTATGGAACTCAGCTCAGAGGAAGTCCCTATTATCTGCTGGGCTAGTGTGACAGGGACACCAAGCAAAGGCTGACTGGTAGGGGCCCACTGTCCTGGGGAATAGCCTTTGTCACTGACTTCCCCAGGGCCTGGTGGAGTAGTCATCTGTCAGCCCCTCCTGCAGGCGTGGGAGAACCAAAACCTTCTCATGCCTCTTGCTATAGTTCACCTCCTTGAGGAGGCTGAGCAGTGGGCCCAGGCCCCAGAATCCTGAGTCCTAGAGAGGAGATTCTGATGGGTGAGGGTCTCGGGCAATCAGCATGTGGACTCCAGGGGTGTGGTTTTTGAATAAAGGCTGGGCAGAGAGAGATTCTGAGCTATACTCTGTTCCTAATTCTGTCCGTTGCCCTCTTTGTGGGTCTCAGAGAGACCTGAGGATTGACTAAACTATGTGGCCAAAGGTCCCTTTTGACAAAGATTTGTCATATATATTTGGCTATATACACAGATTTTTTGAAACAGTATTTCTCAGAATATTATTTCCATTGAATAAATAGTATGTAAACTCTCCAGAATACAAGATATCCCTGGAAACCATATCTAGGTGATTAGTAAATATCCAGTAATTAGAGTTCTTACTGTTATGGCTATGAAAAAAAAAAACTATTTAGAAATGCATGGAATGTACAAAAAAAAAAAGGTGATAGCAAAGGAACTTACAGGTAACTTGGAATGGATATGCACTTCAGGACTCAATAAACACCAGCAGAGAGCAATCTTCTTTTCTTTCACCCCAGTCTACCCACGTCTCTGCCCAGCACCCAGGAGCTATAGCTGAACTAGTGTCTGTGGATAAATACAGTGAAGCCACAGCTTTGAAGAGACAGGGCTGCCCTCAGCACACCTGGTCATCAGTTCATAAAGAACATCATTTATTTGTTCACTTTTCCAGGTGCTTGTGCCTGGTAGGAGGAGGGAGGATGGAAATACCCCATTTATAAACATATGAGCATGGTTGATAGTTTGCTGGTACACACTGGCTAGAGTTATTGTTGGATATTTGATACCTTCCCCATATATAATTACTGGTTGTGATTAGCACAGCAGAACTGTGGGGGTGGGAAGTCATTTTATATAAAACGGAGAGTGAGGACTCTGAAAAGCCGACACAAAGATAAAATGGAAGAGAAATGGATCTCCCATCATTTAGAGTAATTAGGCTTAGAAGGAATGAACAGATGGGAAATATTCATGGGTCCAAATCACATATTTTGGACTGGAGGATCCCTTTCAAATCAGGGATTATTTAATTCCATGAAAAGTAAAAACTGAGGCCTCCCGGGTGGCACAAGGGGTTATGTTGCAGCACTATGAAGGTATTCACAGCCACCACAGCAAGTACAACCCCTGACCAGGGAGCTGGCTCACATGGTGCAGCAGACCTCTCCTGTCTTGCCTGCTGCTCCCCTCAGCAGTGTATTTCAGTAGGTCCTCCTATTCTGTTCTCTGCTCTGTCTCTGGTGAATCTTCTCACCCCTTGTAATTCTGGCCTGCACCCTAGCTCTTGTATGCATAAATAAACTTTGAAAAAGAAAAGCGGGGCCTCCCTGGTGGCGCAGTGGGTTGCAGCCACTGCAGCACGAGTTCGATCCCTGCTGCCAGGGAGGGGACCCACATTGTGCGGCGGACCTCTCCTGCTGTGCCCGCTGCTCCCCTCAGCAGTGTACTTCCATTGATCTGCCCTTTCTGCTCCCTGCTCTCTGTGGTGGGTCCTCTCACCCCTCCACACCTCTGGCCTGTCCCCCAGTGCTTGTATGCATAAATAAATAAATCTTTAAAAAAAAAAGAAAAAGAAAATACTCTAAATCTTCATCACCATGATTCATGCTGCCCCAGCTCCAGCACGTCACGCCAGCAATGCTCCACCCAGGAACACTACTAAGAGTTGTCTACTTTCACATGTGAAAATGGGAAGTGAAGGGGCATGGGCAATTGGACATCAAGCTCAGCATGATCTTGCCATTGTGTTAGTACCACACCCCACAGAGACAAAGGGGGGCTGGCTGCAGAATATCTACAGTGTGATCACAAGCCTGCAGAAAGATGCAATGAGTGAACATCACTTCATTGCTCTATACTTGTAAAGCCCCTCAAATCTAAGAATATGCATGTTTTTTTGCATGTTAATTTTTAATGAAGAAAATCACAAGGGTGTGGCAGAGGAGGGATTCTGTGAGCTGTTAGTGTGTTAATGCTTTGTTTCTAATTTGCAGTGATTTTGCAGTGCGGCAGTTCAATAAGAGCAAATGTCACAGACCACCTTCCACCTACGACAGCAGCTACAGCACAGGCCCCAACAAAACCTTCTGTCCTTCAAACAGCTAACCAAGTGCCTCACAAAACTTTAGCAGCAAGATCAATGGATAACCCCATCACCTCTCAGCGAGCTGCCACAACGTTCAACTCTGAGAACACAAGAAAAACTCAGGCAACAACTTTCCCAGTAACTACAAAGAGGGCTCCATCCACCAGTCCAATAATGCACACCCTAATCACAACCCTGGCCACAACCAACACCTCACACATGACTGTTCCAGTGACTGAAGCTACAGCTGGTCCCAACACCTCACACATGACTGTTCCAGTGACTGAAGCTACAGCTGGTCCCAACAGTTCACACGTGACTGTTCCAGTGACTGAAGCTACAATTGGTCCCAACAGTTCACACGTGACTGTTCCAGTGACTGAAGCTACAATTGGTCCCAACACCTCACACATGACCGTTCCAGTCACTGAAGCTACAATCAGCCCCAACACCTCACATACCACATCACATACAGCTGCTCCAGTCACTGAAGCCACAATTGGTCACGTTACCTCTCACACTGCTGTTTCAGTCACTGATGCTACTACAATCAACTCCAGCACAACTTCTAGTTTATGGTTACCCACCGTCACCACAACAGATCACACAGCCAGAACCAGTCCATCGAATATCAGCCACACAACAGAGGAAACCACGCAGCCCAGTAACCAGACCACCTACCCGGCAATGTTGTCCACATCATCACACAACAGTACAGCCAGTCAGGAGCCTACCCAGTCCACCCACACCCTAAGACCAACCACAGCTGTGCACAATGCCACCCAAACAACCTCAGTTACCACCAAGGCTCCTAGACCCACCCTTTCACCTCAACCATCAGCAGCCAAGACTGGGATTTATCAGGTTTTCAATGGAAGCAGTCTCTGTATCAAAGCAGAGATGGGAATAGAGTTGATAGTTCAAGACACGGAATCGGTAAGTGGGGCTCACAAGACTTTATCACTTTCTTCAAAAACTTTGAGTGAGTGTACCCTGCTAAGAATGGACATTCCCCGGTATCCTGTGTCTTTTAATGCAATAAAGAGCTATGAGCTCATCTTGATCCAAGGAGTTTCCATTAAAAGTTAAACCTGTCTTTTAATATATATATATATATATATACATATATATATAAATGAAGACTAATAGAGGCTGTTTAGAGGAGAAAACACGCCCTCACATTTAAATATGCATGCCCTTCAGCCTACACAGGGGGTTTTCAGGCCCTAACTCTCTGGACAACTTCCAAACCTCTGCAACTTTCCTGAGAAATGAGTGACTTATAAGGTTCAAGTTAACCATGATGTTAATATCAAAATTCTAGATTAACAAAAAAAAAAAAAAAAAAGGAAGGGATGAGATAGGATTAAGATTAGTTGATTTACTAAAGAAATCACATAGAAATATTACTTTCTTTTTTTGTTTTTTATGAGTTCAAATAAAATTTCTACATTCAAATTTTCATTTGAAACAGAAGTTTATGTTTAACAAAAATAAATTTCACACAATTTGAAAATCAGAGGTGTTGTCCAGGACATTTGAAAATTCCAATGAACATCCACTTGCCTTGAGTTTCAAGCTCACCTACTCCCTGTGTTTCCAGACCCCAAGCTAGGGTTTTCCTCTGCATCTCATTGAACTGGTCTGTTTATTTGGTTTAGGTTTTTTCACCTAAGAGATACTTCAACATCGACCCTAACGCAACCCACGCCTCAGGGAACTGTGGCTCCAGAAAATCTGACCTTCTCTTGAATTTCCCGGGTGGATTTGTGAATTTTACATTTACCAAGGTGAGGTCGGAACTCCCTCATATTAACTAGCATTGACATTGCTTTCCTTTCCCCTTACCTTGGGGCCCGGTGGTGCAATCCCCCACTTCAGTTTAAGTTCTAGGGGAAATAGATCTCAGAGAATTTTAAGATACTTCTGATAAGAAAGAGGGCCTGGAGATGGAGAGAAGGGAAGTGTCAACATCTCATGTTTGCCTTCTTCCCCCTTCTGCCTCTTTTGTGCAGCCCAAGAAGGGCTTTGATGCCTCTTAGGGGAGCTTTGGCCTTGGAGAGCCTAGTCACAGATGCCCTCTGCAAACCACCCAAAGGAGGAAGTTGTACAGAGGAACAGGCCCAGAGAAATTCCCAGTTGGCACCGGAATAAAAACTAAAACCAAATCAAATGTCAAAATGGGTTCTTTCCAATCACGAGGTGTAAAATTCAGTGACTAATCAGGCTCTGGGTTTCCAAGCCTTATTTCTAGAAGGAGGAAAACAATAGAATGCAAATAACATGGATGTGAGGTCAGAGCTTTGTGGCTGCAAATTTGACTTAGTTACTTCTTCTCCCTGTGAGACCTGGCAGACAATTTAATCAGTCTGAGCTTTATTTTATCATTTGAAAAATGAACAAATTAGAGATCACCTCTATAAAGACTGTTGTCCAATACATGTACGGTAGATACTGCTTAGCTGTCATAGCATAGCAGTGACCGAAATGGGCAAATGTCTTGGGAGATGATGTTAGTCATGCCACCCTCAGGGAGAGACTCTCTCCTGCCTGCCCAGAAGTGTCTTTCAAGGAAGAACTGGGAAGGAGATATTCAAGGGACCCTTGCAACTAGGACTTGGTGTGGGCCTCCACAGCTGTCATTGTTGTCAGTCTGAGATTAGAGGGGTCTGATGAGCAGACTCGGAAAGTAACTTGGGGTCAGACAAATCAGTACTGACTCTCAGCCATAATATTAACAAGCTGTGTGATCTGTTTGTTGGAGCTTGTCTCCTCGTCTATAAAATGGAAATCATTACCCCTACCTAGGAGGACTTTTGGCAGAATTAGAAGTGGTATCTAGAAACCATCCAGCATGATGCTTGATACAGAACAGTATTTATTTTTTATTTATTTATTTTTAGGCAGAAAAGCAAGGAGTCTATTGTCAGATAAGGAGAAGGACAAAAAAGCCCTCTGAGTAGAGAGGGGTTTGCGCAGGTAGCCCATAACAATATTTAATAAAGGGGGGTTGATGTCATTGTTGCTGCTGTTGTCATTAATTTGATCTCCAAAACTTGATTCTCCTGTGGTGTAGTTTTTCCCTTAAAGAGATGTACTTGAGAAGTCAGTGGTTAACACTCAGTACTGAATAGGAAACCCTCACACAAGAAGAATATTCAGGACAGAATTAAGTACTCTCTTCCTGGACAATTGAAATAAGACTGTAGAGCTGTCAACAGCACTTTGTCAGTGGGGCAGAGGATGTAGGCCTAGCCTTGATGCTTCAGGTCAGAACCTAGTTCTACCCATACGACCACCGTGTGAACAACTGCCTAAAGAAGGCATCAGATGGTGCTCGCGTGACACGGTGGTGGGAATTCCCTGGGAACTCCAAGTGATGTCAAACATAATTAAATAAATCTTAAAATTAAAAAAAAAAAAAAAAGAAGGCATCAGAAGCCCATGGTTCTTGGTGCGGTACAAGATGGCCACCGTTGCCTGACCTTAGACAGAACCATAAGCAGGAGTTTCTTGAGGACCCTTAACTTCTTTTCTTGCCAGCTTCCTCAGTCTCCTGTTGCCCATGTCCCTGCCTTTCCAACGCCTTCGGAGTGGACTCGTTGACCAACCCCATTCGAGTGCTGAATCCCTGCCTTTTCGGAAGTTCTCTTTTCTCTCAATTACCTCTCCCTCCAGAAGCAAGGCAAAAATGAGACCCAGGTAGAAAGACCAGCAGGGCCTCCCCAACACCACCACTTTCAGGAAAGAACAGGTAAACCTCTCATCCAGGGTCCAGAGTGTTGCAGTAGCCGCTTTACTTATTCTTTGTTGCGTTCCCTTGCACCAGCTTCCCAGCAGTTGACTTTAGCTTTGCAAAGAAGGTCACTGAATGTCCCCTGCAGCCTTAGTCTTTTTGGGGAATTTCTACATTCTGAAAGAGAACTTATTTAAGCCACAATAACAACTACAAATTCAAAGAGTACAAGGGCTAAGCATAGAACTTTGAGCGAAACATAGACTTGCAAAAATGTTTTTTTCCTTGAAACAGATAGTTCTTATTTTTATTTTCCTGCTTTTGGTGAAGACATGAATATAAGAAGGTTTTGGTTTTCCATTAAATGTAAGAAAAATGTAAGTGGTAACTGCTAGTGCTTCAAGTGAGGAGACCATGGGGGTCAGAGAAGGCAGGCCACCCCAGAGGAAGCAACCACCGCTCAACCCCTTGGCTGGTGGTGCCAGTGGCCAGGCTGGCATCTAGCAGGGACTGTCACTGTCATTTACAGTGGACATTCGTCCTGGAGAATTGAGTGCCCACCCTGAGTAGTGCTGCCCTCCTGTGCTAGTTTGTTAAATATTTGACACATATTTGGCACAGTGGCCAGACCTTATGATTGTTCAGAAGACAAAAATCCAGATTTTCTCATAAAAACACATGACTTGAAAGGATTACCAACACATTTTTTTAAAAATTTGAACACTATGCTGGCCAAATAAAACAAAACTGTAGGCCAGTATCTTCCACCCTAACAGCTGGATTGTGTGAAATGAGTTTAGACAGAAAGTCATGGAGATTCTTCCACAAGAGAAATGGGCTCAACATTTCAGTCAGTCACTTTTCAAATGCCCCACCCCTCTGACCAGGGTTCATCAGTAGCAACAGTACTAACATTCAGGCCAGACTGGTCTTTGTGGTGGAAGCGGTCCTGGGCCTTGTGGGATGCTGGGCAGCGGCCCTGGTCTCCACCTACTCAGTGCCAATAGCAGCACCCAACCTGGGAGGTGACCGTCTAAAATGTCCCCAGAATAAAACTGGCCCTGGTTGAGAACCACCCCTCTATAAAAATTGAATGTTGGAAAATAGGAGTTTATGTTAATGATCACATAATAGATATCATTGATGAGAACCAAGTTGTAGAATGGTCGATGAATACTCAGTAACAAGCCTGATTTATCAATAAGAATTGACTGAGCAGGGCTCCCTGGTGGAACAACGGGTTAAGTCTCAGCACTACAGCAGCCACCGCAGCAAAGTTCAATCCCCAGCCAGGGAGCTGACCCTTATGGCCCAGCAGACTCTCCTGTCTCACCCACTGCTCCCCTCAGAAGTGTAGCTCAGTAGATCTGCCTGTTCTGCTCCCTACTCTGTCACTGCCACCAGTGACACCTCACCCCCTGTACCTCTGGCCCAGTTCTTATATGCACAAATAAATAAATTAAATTAATCTAAAAAGAAAAAGAATTGACTGAGCATCTACTGTTTTCCCAATGCTGAACTAGACATTACAGAAGAACATAAAAGACACAGACTATACTTCTATGTTTTCAATCATGCATAATTTGTACATTTTTAATTGAAATACAGCCAGTGACATAAAGAAAAATCTTCCTCCTAAACTGTCACTTGACCTTGTGCTCAATCAAAACATAAATTATTCATATCATTAGTTTTATGACCAAGAATGAGTCACTAGTGTTCTCTCTTGCTCTTTTGTTCTCTTTCTTGTTCTTGCTTTCCCTCTCGGCCTGTTTCTTCTATAAGATGGGGCAAGTAGTACCCAGTTTGGGGGGCTATTGTGAGAGTGAAGTGGGCAAACATACATGAAGACGAGGTATTTGGGTTAGGAGAGAAAGGACTCATTCTCATTTTCCTCAGTTTCGTTTCTCAAGAACTGAAAACCTTTCTACACCAGTATGTCATTTGACTAAGGTGACATGTGGAAAAATGTTCCGAGCCTTCAGGTTCAACTTCTCCCCATCGGAGAGTTTTGTTTTAAAACATTTTCCAGTAACTTTATTTAGAGTTTATTTTTCTGTGCTCAACTCCATCCCTTTCTCTACCTCATGGGAGGACAGCTTAAGGCCTCAGCTATGACTCTGGGATGTGGGAGAAATAGGTCACCCCCCCACCAGGTGAGAGATGGGGAGCAGGCAACCAAAGTCTTGAGATGCAGTGATACCAGCCCCCTGGAGCATTTCAGAAGCGTTTGGAGACCTCTTAGCTCATAGTCTCCTGAGAACTGCTGTCAGGGTTCAAAGGCTAATACCCCCAGAATGTGCTGTTTATCCATAGAACCTCCAGCAAGTGTGTTATTTCATGCTGTTTCCTTATTGCTTTCCTTGTGCCTGGAATGCCCCCTTCCCACGCCTCAGTCCCCTTTGTATAGGTTTACCTTTGCCTCTGGTCAATTATCATTACCCTCTGAAGTCCCCTCACCCACACCTCCATTCTGGTAAAAATGGGGACTTTCTTATTTTGGTTCCTTGAGCCTGTATTTGCTGTTCCTCAAACTCCATGAATGTATTTATTGCATATTTTGCCATCTTGAAAACAAAATCTGACTTATTCACATTTCTCTCTCTATTGTCCAGCCCTAACTTTGTACATAGGTTATATTTAGCAAACACTTGATGAACAAATAGAACAATAAAAGGGTGAGTCTAAATTTCAGAGAACTCAGAGCCCAGTTGCCCAAAAGGTAAGTCTGCAGCTCTAAAGAAGTCTCTCTGGCTTCTTCTTGTTATGTCCAGAGCAACATTTGTTGATTTAGTCACAATGATGTTGAATAAAAAAGCCTTCTTGATGTTGAGGACAAAACCACATCCTGAACATCTGTGACTATGAAAGGCCAGTGATGTACTTTGCAGAAATGAAGGTGACTTCCAGGACCATTAGCATGCTGCCTAGCTGGGTGAGTTTGACTGGCTTGTTCAAGGTCCTGTCCTTTGCTAGGGAGGTTGTTAAGCTTCCTTAAGGAATTAAGATCTCTTATGAGGCATTCCAGAACTCTCTTTAGCATAACATTGGTCACACAGTGAGATGGGACTTTTATGAGCAATTCTTTCAAATGGTCATGCTGTAAATGTTAAGTGTCATACTTGGCTCTGAGTCCTCAGATTGGTTTCGTCAGTATGCACAAAATATTTTCACTTCATCTTCAGCCAGCATGGTGGATATTTGTCATTTCCTGGTGAATGAAAAAACATCTAGCAGAAGTAACACCATGGTTGTTAAAGGAGAAAGGAGATACTAAGCTGGGTAATGTGTGACATGTAATTTCTTTTGGACTTAGGTTAAATCTGTCACCTGCAGAAGCTCCCAACATCCCCCCACTCCCTATCTGCCAGAGTCCAGTCCCTCAAAGCTGAAACCTTTCAGCTTTGATCAGTAAGGCTATCTAAGCTAGCTCATTTACATGTTTTCTCTTTATATATATGTGGTGGATCTAAACTTTAGGAGGTAGATCAAAATTATTTTTTGAGCTCAATAGGGCAATTAACCACTGTTAACAATTAACCATTGTTAATAACACCAGTTAAAACTTGAGTGAAAATGCTGTTACTAATTTTTCACAGGGGTCCCTTCATTTGATCCTCAGATCAACATAAAGGATAAGTCCTATTACTTTTCTCTCCGTTCTTGCACTAAAGAAGTAAAAACTCAAGTTTTTAGAACATGCACGAAAACTTGACAATTCAAAGTAGGCTAACTTAGGAACAAAGAGACGTTTTTATTTTAAAGATAGGATTAACAAATCCTTACTAGCACTTCATTACTCAAATAGGCGGTTAACCACTCTCTGATATCTTTTCGTGATTGAAAAGCTAGGTTCAACAACCTAGCTTCTCACTGATGATGGTTTAGCTCAGGAGTCAGAAGTTTGGATTCCTGACCAGCCCACCACCAAAAAATGTACAGTGCAAGCTAAAAATGGATTTTACATTTTTAAGTGGCTGGGGTGGAGGGGAAGACTATTCTATAAAACATAAAAATTGCATGAAATTCCATTTTCGAAGTCCATAAATGGTAGTTTGGGAACATGGCCACACTCTACATTAGCCGTGGCTACTTTTGCTAGGGTTGAGTGGTTGCTACCAAGAACCACAAAACTTACATTATTTACCATCTGGCTCTTTACAAGAAAAACTCACTCATCCCTCACAATATACTTTGGCCCTATTCTTGTTCAAATTATACCAGATTCGGAATTGCCACATCTTAAAAAAATACTTTGCCCTAGTTTACGTAAAAGGCAACTTTATAGCCTTTAGGAGCATGCTGTAACACCACAACTGACAGAAAAGGTGGTTATAAATCAGAATCATTGGATATCAGCATCAATGATGTAGCACTTGGAATTTCAAGGAACCCAAACATCTTCTTGCCCTTTGGTTTGCTTTTCTTTTACCAGAGAGATAGACTTTAGCTCTGGTCCAGTCAACACTTGGCTAGTTTTGACTCAGTCAAAAGAGAAGGAAACCTGGAACTGGCTCTGGAACTGGCTCTGGACTGTATCCTGCACGTCACTGAGACAGCTCTCAGCAGCACGAGCTCTCCGCCATCCTGTGGAAGGCCTTGCCCCTTCGCCCTAGAAAGTATGGTTGGTGTTGAACAGAAGTGGCCCTTCCAAGTCAGGGCTCACTTCGGGTGTGTGGCCAGCTCAGTTGGAAGGGCCCAGGCATGGCCTAATATTTTGTTTTCACATTTTGAAATTCTTGAGCAATTTTTGAACAAATGATCCTGCGTTTTCATTTTGTACTACAAATTTTGTTGCTAGTCCTGCTTCTAAATGATGGCTATATATAGGCTACTGAATTTTAAGAAATGTTCAGGAGAGTTCTTACATAGGAGTTTTTTTTGTCTATACCCATGTATCCCATGGTCGAAAATATAGGACAGAATCCTATAGACAACACTTTGCCTTGTCTCACAAATTGTGAATTAGAGGTAGATACTTAACTCCACTGAACCTCTTTGTTCTCAGCTGTAAAATGGGCCGATGAAGGTTGTTGAGAGGAGCAAAGGAGACAGCGTAGGTGACAGCATTCACTTGTGAACTGTGAAACACTGAGAGAATTTCCGAGCACCCTCTCTTCACCGTGAGAATAGAAAAGGAGATGCCACCAGAAAGGGAACAAGCAATTTCCAGTCCTGCCAGCCAAGTAATTTCCAAAAACAAAGCATGGCCTGTTTAAAATCCTTCATTGAATCATCTCTGCAGGGCTTTCTAGCACTCACTGTAGATCCTGACATAGAGTCTCTCTTGTGCTCAAAAGGACCCAAATAAAATATAACTTGAATAAATGGTAGATGAAAGCAACCTAGCAAAAACGTGGACCACAGATGTTTCTATCTAAAATGAATGCAAGTCCGAGTGCCTTGTTCAACATGCCATGAGGCCTGTGACTGAGCACCTGGAAGGAGGGAGCCGTGTCTTATTCTTCTCCCAGGACCTAGAATATTATCTAGTTTGGAGTGGATCAAAAGAGATGGGTTAAAAGCTAGGCTTGTAGATGGGCAACTCAGGGTCATATCTTCTCTTGGCTCCTTATTAAAGCTGTGACCTTGGGCAAATCACGAGCCTTCAGAAGTACCTGCTACGGTGCCTGGCATGAGGTAGGATTCCAGGATGAGTAAGGTCCTAGTCCATAATTGGCAGTCAATGAATTGTAGCATCTCAAGATTGGAATATGAATAGCAGTGATTTTACTAAAACAGTTTGCATATTGGAACACTTAAATAATGACTCATCATTTGACCCCTAAATAATGTATGAGTGAACTGTAATGAGTCAAGGTTACTATTGTTAAATTTCTTCAATGACTAGATTAGAAACTACTAAAAAGGAAATTCAATTTCAGATTCTGATTGCAGTGATCTCTCATTTTTTTGCACTTCTTACTTATTGATGGATAGTTTTCTAATGAAGGTTAAAGTGCTAACACTGTGAACCACCTGCTCTAAGAAATAAAAACCCCTTTCAACTTACCCTGTCCGATCTCATTTCAGTTCTCTTCAGTGTGTACCCTCTGCCTTTCAAGAAGTTACAGTTATTTTGTAATTTGTTTTGTTTCTCAAAAGGCTAATTTCCATAAAATGTGGAGAATTGCTTTATATTTCTGAACACAACCACCTAGGGTCCTTTTCTAGTGAATACCATAGTGATTTCAGGGTAAACCATTTCTTCCCGGAACCATTCATGGAGGCCCTGTCTAACCATTTTGGAGACATAAATGCATTAATCTATTTAAATAATCAATACCCAGTGCAGGAAAATGTATGCACAATTTTGCATACACTACTTTTCTCGGAGGGCTTTTGGATCCCATGCAGCTGGTGTTGCTGAGGTATATATGATGTCATTTTGAATCTTTACCCTAAGATATTAATTTCCAGTAAAAACTAAATGTATGACCCCCCCCAACCTCTCCATCTTCCAGATGTGTTTGCATTTTAGTAGCTGAAATATGGTCGACTAAAGGGAATCAACTTGTTGGTGAAATTTGAATTACAGGCATTAGCAGCAAGTACGCAATAGAGGAAGTTTGGGTAGGGGAAGCCATTAATTATTATTTATTGTGTGGTATATTTAATCTTTTTGAAAATTTTAAACATAATTAAGCTCACTACTAAAACACCCCATATCAAGGATTTAAAAGTTGAACTCTTGACTAAGCTGTTGTAAGCCAAGATTGTAAATGTGAAAACAGAGATTATCCAATCGTTAACCCACTGTTGTTTTGCAGGATGGAAATTCATATTATATCAGTGAAGTGGGAGCCTATTTGACGGTCTCAAATCCAGGTGAGCACTTAGAAAAGGCTGTTACACCAGTGACAATACTTTCTGCCTAGTCCACTTTTCATCCCATTGAATCTGCTAAATTTTGATGCTGCTTTGAGAAACAGACTGCGAGAGTAACTGATAGGATAACACTGGGAGAACACACGGCACCTTTGTGTTGCTCATTTTGCTCATCTACTCATGAAAGAGGTGGAACTACAGGTGTCAGAGACGATTATCAACAACAGTTTACTGACATTTTGGCAGATTTGCTGTTGATGGTGTAGTTTATTCTGTTGAAATCACACCTTCATTCTAAAATGTAGCTAGTGCGGGGCCTCCCTGGTGGCACAATGGGTTAAGCAACACACTGTGAAGCAAACCACAGCCACTGCAGCACAAGTTCGATCCCTGCCGCAGGCTGGGGAGGTGACCCACATGACGCAGCAGACCACTCATGCCTCGCCTGCTGCTCCCCTCAGCAGTGTACTTCAGTCAGTCTGCCTGTTCTGTTCCCTGCTCTGTCTCTGGTGGATCCTCTCACCGCCCACACCTCTGGCCTGTACCCCAGGGCTTGTATGCATAAATAAATAAATATTTTTTAAAAATAAGACAAAATAAATAAATCTTTAAAAAATTAAAACAAAATGTAGCTAGTGCTTGCTAAGCACAAAGCTACTGTGTTAGGTATCTATACTTATATTATCATAGAGTCCCTGCTTCATGGAGCTTATATTCTAGAAAGGAGGAGGGGACCATAAACAGACACATTAGATTACCGTACAGAGTTAAAGTAGCGATAAGTTCTGTGGGCAAACATTAGTAGGGTGAGGTGGGAAGGAGTGGGAGGTACTTCAGGTAAGGCCTTAGGGAAGCAGTTAGGGAAGGAAAGCCTCTCTGAGATGGTGAGATTTGAACAGACAGTTATTCCCATTTGGGGATCTGAGGCTGGAGAAGCTCTTTCAGGGTAGCAAGAAAATAGATGCACAAGCCTTAGGGAGTGAGCTCACTGGAGTATTCAGGCAGCAGTAGGGCCCAGTGTACGTGAGAGTGAGCAAGGCCGCAGATGAAGTCTGAGGATAGTCAGGCCCCAGCATGTAGGGCCTGTGGGCAGGGCAAGGCCAGGACTTGGGCTCTCACTCCAGAGTGTAAAAGAAAAACCTTGGGGTTTCAGTGTAAGAAAGGAACACAGCAGGTTCGCATTTCTAAAGTTTTACTCTGTTATATGGAGACTTGCCATATAAGTCGCCATACGCAGAGACAAGTTGAGAGAAATACCACAATGTTCACTTGTAGAGAGTCATGTTCCTGTTCCAGTTGGGGCTATTTCTCAAGGTCTCAGATGTTTCTCCATAAAGTCAAGATTTGGATAGCAAAGATTTATTAAATATCTCCTCTGTGCCAGTTATGAAATCAGAGATTTATGTTTGCTTTCTCCTTTTCAAAATTCTATCTATGACTTCAACTTGTTATTTTATTAATTAAAGCACTTATACTAAAGAACCGTGTGAAAAAACATTAAAAAGTACTTTAACATTCAAGAGGATGTTGTTAATAATGGTCAGTTAAATATAAGCTGTCATAGTTGACACCTCCCTTTCACATACATTAACTCATCTAGGAGTCTCTTTTTTTTTATTAAAATATTTTAAAATTTACATATACTTGCCATTAATTGTAATCCCCATGTATTCCCCATCACCATCTCACCAGTGCACCATCACCTCAGTCCCCCGTGCTCCCATCTTCCCTCAACTCTCCCCCTCCACTCCCCACCAGGTGTCCCCAGTCTGTCCTTGTCATCTAGGAGTCTTCATATCAGCTGGGGAGTAGATGTTTGGATGCTAACATAAGTTAGCTAACATACTAGCTATGGACCACATTTTAGCTAACAACGGGATAGAAATCTCTCCAAGGTCGAGGAAAGGTCCCCATGATGAAGACTCAGCAGCAGAGCAGGAGCTGCAGTAGTCTCTGATTTTCGTGTTGATTTTCCTGTAATGGAATCGTAGTACCTAGTACTGCAAAGGATTGTAATGATGTTACAACTATTTAATGTGGCTCACTGGGGCATGCAAAATACATGTATAATGCCCAGCAGACCCAGGCGAACATGCCCGCAGGAGCAGGAAAGGAGGGAGACTTCCAGGATTTTCATAGACAGCTTGTGGACATTCCTCAGGAGCAGAACTTTGGTGAATTCACTGAGATTCATAGTCTGGTCCTCAACCCACAAAATCACAATAGTAGTTTTTTCATTTATCATGCACCTATTTCTTACTGCCAATGGGACCAGACAGTTGGATTCTCTGGCTAGTGAATTATCTCCTGTTAGGAGGGAAAAAAAGTATACTTGAAGGGGTAATTTGTGAACATGGAATTAGAGCAAATGCCATTGCCTATCAGACTAAAATGTTTACAGCATCTGCCTCAAAGCACATGCCTTCTTGGTAATGATCAGAGAATAGGACCAGTCTTTAAGTGGTTCTCTCCACACAGCACTCAGCCAAAGATGGGCCACGATAGGAGGGGTGCATATAGATTTGCCAGGATTCTTTTATATCTACATTTCACCTTTTGTTCACAGAGAAAACTTACAAAGGAATGAAAAGTGCTGTGATGATGTTTGAGACTGTGGTTGGGCATTCCTTCAAGTGTGTGAGTGAACAGAGCATCCAGCTGTCCGGCCAGCTTCAACTGAAAACAGTGGACGTCCAACTTCAAGCTTTTGACTTCGAAGGGCTCAGCTTTGGAAATGGTGAGTTAAAGGTTCATCACATAGTAAAGTTAAACTTCAGAGATGCTGTTGTAGTTTTCAAGTTCTTTGTCTGAAGCTGTCAAAGAGACAAGACTGGGACATGAGCTGCACAGAGCAATTAGGGTCAAGTGCCTCTGGCTACCTCTCCTTCCCACCTTCCTCTGTGTCAATATCAACCTCAGAATCAGATGTCTCCTCGCCTGCTCAGGTCACTGCCTCTGCAGCAGATACAAAATCCTTATGTTGTCAAAACACATATTCTGACTCTTTTAAAGACACACACACACACACACACGCACACACGTTATCTTAGGTAAATTTGGAGACTACTTTAAAGATCCAGAGTATTAGTGATACCTAAAATTCAAAATTTCAAAATCAATCTTCCTGCTTGGAGACGAAAAATAGAAAATTGCAATAACTCAAGATAAAAATACACTCGACTGAATCCCTTCTTAAATACAAGCTGTTCCACTCAAGTAATGCATCCTCATAGTTAGTTTTGGTTCCCACCCAACTTCTGCTTTGGATTTTTACCACCACAAAGGGAAGCAGGTCCAAGGGAGAGAGCCAGGATTCCGCTCCAAGAAATCCCTAGAAATCCCTCTTTTTTTTCCTGCCACAAAAACAGTATTATAAGTGTTACAGGGTAACCTTAATATAAAATGGGTTTAATTGGGGGTTTTTTTGTGTGCTTGAAAGTATGTGTAGTAAGTTTTAATTGTAGGCACATACGATAAAGGTTAATAAAGGGTTTTATTCATACAAGAAGTGGAAATAAACAAATGAATAATACAAGGAGAAGAGAGGGAGATAAATTTGTAAATGTTTTATTAGTTTTTTTTCTGAGCTGCACCCCAACAGCACGTTGAGAGGTGGCTCTAAATGAAGAGAGCCCCCAAGGTATATATATTTGGTTTTATACCCAACCTGGCTGCTTATTTTTACTTTTAGGTTTTAGTGATTTATTTTTTGATGATGATTTTATAGGATTTGTGGATTTTGGTTATTGTTGGTCTGGAGTGGGGGTTGGAGTATGTAAATTTATTTGTGTAATTTATTTAGGACGACCTTTCCTCCTAACACAAGGATTTCTATATATAACCAAAAATTGAACTTCAGTTTCTGAAACATTCTTCTCAAACAACCACAACAAAATCCTTCTCATAATTACTCAATGATATAAAAAACCCTCAGTGATCAGAAATTGATTTAGCTAATTTAGGCATTAGTTAAATTAAATCTGATTTCTCTTTAAGTTCCTTTATAAGATTAAAGATGTGTCCAGTAGAAAAAATCTGATATCCTTGGTAAAAGCATTTAGCATTAGCAACTAAAGTATTGTTGGCAGGTTTTAACTGCCCTGTTTTCTGTAGGTTCTGTCTGAATCTCACATTCTCGGCCTTCAGTTTGGTTCTTTACCACATTGCTAAAATTAAATATTAAAATTTGCTTATTAGGGAGGCCCCCACTTTGTCATTTGCCCTCAAAACTTCCAATTTGAGGAAACTTAAAAAAATTCATTATGAAGGTTTGGAAAGCCTCTGTAATTAGTCATGTGATCTTATAAATAAGATACTTGACTACTTTTAAATGAGCTAACAAATAAGACACTTGCTGTTCTTCCTACTTGGAACTTCTATGAAACAGAAAATGAGCCATTTAGTGGCAGGGATGAGAAAGAAGGGATTGCAGGAGCACATACCTGACCCCTATTAACAGTGCCCAGAAAGAGATGAAGAGAATCAGCCTTCACTTTTCCTTCTCCCTCCCTCGCTCTCTTACAAATAATAACAAAATCCCAACAATTTTACCCACAGTTATTTCTTATTCATTCCACTGCCATTGCTTCAGCTTAACACCCTGTCTCTATGCTTCCAATTTCACTAGAGACACTACAACATGATATGTGCATTCTGTAGGGTAAAATTTCCAATCAGAGTAAGGGAAGAGGGGAAAGGAGCAACTTTAAAAAGTCAGCATATAATATGGTATTCTAAAAGACATTGGGACAAACACTCACGGCCGCACAGAGGAAGGTGTGACTAACACAGTGTAGGGGGCAGGTAGAAGGTGTCAGAGAAGCCCTCACCCTTGCATGACATTCCAACAGAGTCTAAAAGAACTAGAAAAGAACCAGCGAGTGTAAACTCTCAGCCTGGTCAAGGAAAACAGTCATCTAAAGATGACCCCTGCTTCCTAAGATCCCAGGGTCCACCAAAGGGTGTCTCTAGTACCAGGTGTCCCCAGCCATCAAAGAGCCTCTTTAAGAAGCACAGAGTGAGAATAGAGAAGTGTGACCATGTGATTTGGTGCAGGTTCCTGTTTCTGTGGCTCCTGGGCTTTCCCTAGCTTGAGAGTGAAGATACAATTATGTTCTTGACCTTCTAGACCAAACCAGTATTTCTCAAAGTTGGATCTGCCTCCTAGCTGCAAAAGAATCCCCTGAGCGCCCCTTCCAGTCCACTGAATCATAATCTACTGGCTGTGGGGCCTGGAGATCTGCAATTTAATACATTTCATTAGTGATCACAAGCACTGCAAGTTTCAGATTGCAGCACTGACCCTGGCCCTCCTTGTGTTCACCCATCTGTGTATCCGAGGCAGCAGGCAGGAGGCCCAGCAGTCACATCTCTCCCTTGGTTTCTTTCTCAGTGAAGCCAAGGCAGGCAGGAGTTGTGTCATGTCCCAGCATGTGGCCAGCCTATAACCTGTTACTCTGACTTCAATTACAGCTGATGAATGCTTCAGTGACAGAAACAGGAGAGAAACCCCTGTGGCCGTGGGCCTGAGTATCGCAGTACTGCTTGTCGTTTTGCTGGCATCATGCCTGGTGGCCAGAAAGCAGCCCAATAGAAGATATGAACGCATGTAAAGCCCACCTTCTTCAAAATGTGTGAGGTTAAGGCCCTGGGAATTCTGACTTCACACTGAGCCTCCAGTGAAAGGATGGACTATTCTAGTTGCCTGTCCTATTTCCCCAAGCTAGGAAACCTACCACTCTACTCAAGGGCCCATCAAAGGCTAGCTAGAAGGTAGCTCCTACCAGATATCCTCCTGTAGCTTGAGTACCCTGTGCCTGTGGACTTGGATCACCTCTTCCTCATCTGGTAATTCAGACCTAGCTGCAAGAATTAGAGAACAAGAGGGAGATCTGAGCAGGCTACTTGTAAAGCAAAAGCAAATAGAGAATTGTGGGGAAGACATTTTCAAATTGCATTGGTTTTTTTTTTTTTGGACATTTTAAGAAATCTCAATATTCAAGTTTTCAAAAAAATTACGTTTTTAAGACCAAGTCATTTAAAAACAGATTCTTATGAACAGAAAGTGATTTTAATGTGATTTTAGTCTCAGATTTTGCCAAAACCCTGATTTACATAAAGATGGTCTTACTATACTATCATTTTAAAAAGATTTATTCTGGACTATTGTAATGTAATATTGGTTAAAAAAAAAAAAACTAGAAAATATTTCACTTTTCAAATGTAAAACACAGACCAAAGATCTTTGCAAACAAGAGACAGCAAAACGTCAGTTCCTCAATTCCTTCCCTTCATTTCTTTTCTTTTTCTTTTTATAAGATTTGTTTATGCATACAAGAACTGGAGTACAGGCCAGAGGTGTGGGGGGGTGAGAGGATTCACCACAGACAGAGTGGGGAGCAGAACAGGCAGATGGACTGAAACACACTGCTGAGGGGAGCAGTAGGCAAGGCAGGAGAGGTCTGCTGCACCATGTGGGTCCCCTCCCTGGCTGGGGACTGAACTCGTGCTGCAGTAGCTATAGATGCTTCACAGTGCTGCAACTTAACCCCCTGTGCCACTGGGGAAGCCTTTCCTTCATTTATTTTTCATCACCCTAGACCTGTTTTCCTCTTTGTTCCTACTTTTGTTGATTATAATCTATCCTATAAATTTGCTAATGTGGATCATTCCAGAGAGGGGAGGAAGGTAAAACTCAAAACAATCAGAGATGGCATGCAGAAGAGTACCAGGATCATGTACCACTTCCTTTTTTTAACAAACATTTGCAAAAATAGATAAACCAGGAAATTCCTGATTGGCCGTGATTAAGATCTGGAAGGAAAAAAATTGTATAAAAAGATGTCTTGAGGGCTCTCCCTGGTGGCGCAATGGGTTAGGCAACGCACTATGAAGCAAACCACAGCCACTGTAGCACAAGTTCGATCCCTGCTGCTGGCCAGGGAGATGACCCACATGGCACAGCAGACCTCTCCTGCCTCACTTGCTGCTCCCCTCAGTAGTGTATTTCTGCTAATCTGCCTGTTCTGTTCCCCACTCTGTCTCTGATGAATCCTCTCACCCCCCCACACTCACCCCCCCACACCTCTGGCCTGTACACCAGTGCTTGTATGCATAAATGAATAAAATCTAAAAAATATATATATATATCTTGAGATGTTTTTCATAGTCTTCTATGACATTAACTATTTACATATGGCAAAGTTTTTCTTTCAGAGAAAGTGGAGAGTATGGACTTACAGGTATTTTTTAACTGCTTTTCCTAAGAGGAAGTTTTCTTGATTTTCTACATTTTCCAGAGGGACCATTCATGATTTTAACAGGAAAATTTTGAAAGTTGGCCACACTCTCCAACTGCTGCTTATCAGGGCACTTACTGGCTTTCCCTTGAGGTCTCTTATTGATAGTTCTCGACCTTTTCTCAGAAGTGAAGGGGTGGGGCAGGCACCTTAAGGTGAGCTTCAAGAGCCCTGGAGATGTGGAGAGTGTCAGGAAATTCCTGGGTCCACCTCATACTGGCAACTGTGCTGGAAATCTGGGGTGTGAGAGCCCTGAGTTCTCCTATGTGACACAGATTAGCAGGCAGGGCTTGGCTTTGGAGAAGAGTGACCTCTCTCCGTCCTCCCACCTACCGGCAACAAGTGCCCAGTTTCCAATTCTGCCTAAAGTGGACTGGAAAGTGTCTACAAGGAAGAACACAGGTTTTTTAATTGACCGTGCCATGAATCTTCTTGTTAAAAGACTAAAGGCACATTCCCCTGTCCTCCTCCAAGAGACAAAGCACTTTCATCTAATTTTAACAATTTTTATAGTAACTTTCTCCATATTTCTTTTAAAAAATAAATGAAAACATATCCTACTATTCTTCATTTATTAACTTTAAACTTCTTGCTATGGCAGATAAGGATTTATATGCCATCCCTTTTACGTCTAGACCACTATTTTTTCAAGTTAGTAATTTACACAGTATTGTAATTGTATAAATACTGTACACTGTAAACACAGCTCCTATCTTGTACAAAATTTGTTTTTTACCAGAAGTCTTTAATTACCATTCCTTCTCCCCTGGCTCCCCCAGATTCTTTTCTTGGCCCTCCAGTACTTAGAAATGGGTGATCCCTGGTTCATGCCAGGAACTCACGAATATATCCTCTTATATTCTTGAGTAAGATGTGTGTGTGTGTCTGTTGATATCTATATATGTATAGATGTATAGATATCATGTGTATATATATGTATATCTTCATTTATTTGTATTCAGTTCAGTTCCCTGTTTACCCCCCAAGCCTCTCTGGATTTTTCTCCAGTCAGGTGTGATTACATTTTAAATGAACCCAATAAGTATTCTCTAATGGAATAAAAAAGATTGACAAATTTATAAGTTTAATCTTCAGCTCTCATAAATAATTAGGTCTATTTTCTGATATTTTTAGATGACTAAAAGCAATAAAGAAAAGTTTTAGTGTGACAAAATGTTTTATAAAGTAGACCAACTTTACATGTTTTCAAGAGATCATTTGTAGTCTCATGAAAATCCCTCTTTGCACAGAATATGCCTGGGAGAAAACAGAGTTAACAATTATTAAATATCTATTAGTTTCCAAGATGATCAACTTATTCCGTCCTCAACAATCTTATGATTTGCTTACTTTATAAGTGTGCAAATTGCAAGGTCAAATAACCCACCCAAGATCGCACGGTGAATTAGTGGTCAAATTCAAAATCACGTCCAGATTTGACCCCAACTCACATTCATTGCATTTTAGTCGACTTTCTGGCCTGTCATCACCAAACCTTACTTGCTCTATTATATTTGTTTTTTCCTTAGTGGATGAGTGTTCGTCTGACTACACAATTGTGCTTCCCGTGATTGGGGCCATCGTACTTGGTCTCTGCGCTGTGGGTTTGATTGTCTATGGAATCCGCCTAAGGCGTGAATCATCTGGATACCAGAGAATCTAATTGGTGCCCAGGAGAAAAGGAAATACTGGAGTTTATAGGATTGTTTTATTGTTTCGGGGTTGTTGGGGATTTCTCTTAGAGTGTGGGTGTTTCTAACACTGTAAACCACTGGCAAAAACCTAGTCATTTCTGATTTAAGTTCAAGCAGTACATTTATTTCTAAATGTTTTGTGTTTGTTTTATAAAAGGTGTAGTGAGCTGTTTAAGAGTATTTTCTAGTTAGTTTCCTTCAAAATATTTTGGCTAGATAGTGTAAAATTTGAGACATTTAAATTAGCATAATGGATGTTAAATGGACTATGCCTTCAAATTATAAACCAGAGCACCTGTTGTAATTATCGCTCCCTGTGTTCACGATGGGAATTTTATTTTACCCTTGGTAGTTTCCATTTTTTTAAAAAAAGCCTCCACTTTGTCTGCAAGATGGATTTCAGTGCTTTCCTATCCATGTTTTATAAGATCTACATATGCCTGGTGCTCTACTTACCTCTTTTTTTCAGCTTTATGTATTTTTAAAATATCATTGAAAAGAACAGGTTATCTAGACTTCTGATGTCACACCAGTAAGAAAAAATGAATCAGCTTATCATTTTATCTTAACACCTGCTCCAAAATCACTAAGATGAAGGAGTTGCCTAGAGACCACGAACCCAAATAGTAAGCAAGATGTAATAGTAATAGTCCTTACTTATTGAATGCATATGTGCCAGACACAAGGCATCCTCACAACCTATGGATGAGACTTAAGGAAATTCACCCTTTAAATGTTACCCAGCTAAGAATCAGAGCCACAATGTGACCTCCTCTCAGCCTGAGGTCTTGGGTCTTTTCACTACACCAACTTGCCAGCAAAACCGTCATTAAGTACTGCCTGAAGTCTCCACCAGTATATGCTCCATTTTAACAGAAGAAATTAATTTATCCAGAATCATGAGAGATTAGGACAAATGAAAGGAGCACTGTAGATCATAAAATAGCCTATTTTTATAAAATTTTCTACTCCCTTTAAGAAGATTGAGGGACTCTGTAGAAGATTAAGTTTCTCATTTTTATGGGATTGTTTAGCTGTGGGTCTAAAGACAAAGGAATGGAGAAAATTCTGAAGATTTTGGTTTGGTTTTTTTACTTCTTTAGAAACAATTTCTAACCACTAACCAACTTTCTGTTCTTAAAGATAGAGTTCCCTCTTGTGGTACCTTGGTGCTTCTGCAATTTTTAGCCACATTTTCTATTCTACTTCACTTTGTTCTTTATAGCAGCCTGCCAAGATTTTTCTTCTTCCTTTTACTACTACAAAAAGGAACTGTTAGGACATAAAAGGCAAGACCTCATACCGCTAGCATTCTTTTATAGAAAAACAAGTCAAATCACCCCAGAATACATACTGACTTCCTGAATTGTTCTATCTTGAATCAATAAAGTTGGCAAAGTTTTGATTTTAGTCTTAAGAATACATTGTATTGTATTAAAAGTTTTTGTAATAAAAGCTTATTTTGGTGATTCATTCATGTCATTCATTCTTATAATTCTGTTGTCCTATAAAAACTTTTGTTTATGATCTGAGTGATATCCCTTTCATTATGGAGGGTGTCATTTGAATCAGTAAGTTAAATAATCCTGTGAATTGACTTTATTCTATTCTCCATTTTCAGAATATTACTAGGTAGAAAGGCCCTATGTGAGAAACTAAGTTTATAAGATGATAAACCACATTAAATTTACAAATTAAATCTTTCAACTCTAGACAGACTCATTTGGATTATTTAAGTACTGCCACAATTCACTCATTCATTCGTTCACTCATTCATTCAACTCATCTTGACAAAGGACTTACTAAATGCCAGATAGTCTGGTAGGGGTTAAGCTAAATAACAAGAGGTCTTGTATTATCTTTAGCTGTATAACAAATTACTCAGCAGCTTTAAACAACAAACATTTGTTGTCTACACTGTTTCTGAGGTTCAAAATATCTGGGCACAGTTTAGGTGGGTGATTCTGGCTAAGGGTTTCTTACCAGGTAACACTGAAACTTTGACCAGTGCGGCAGCCATCTGAAGGTTCAACTGGGGCTGAAGTTCACAGCAAGTGGCATAGCCATAGGGATGCTTACAGTATGACAGCTGGCTTTCTCCAGTGAGTAATTCAAGAGAGAGAGAGACTGGGGCCTCCCTGCTGGCACAAGGGGTTAAAGAACAGCACTATGAAGCTGTCCACAGTCATTGCATTACTGGTTCGATAAGCGGTCAGGGAGGTGACCCACATGGTGCAGCAGACATCTCCTGCTCCACCCACTGCTCCCCTCACCAGTGTATTTCAGTCTGTCTGCCTGTTTTGCTCCTCATTCTGTCTCTGGTGACTCCTCTGACCCATACCAATTCTTGTATGCAATTAAAAAAAAACAGACAGATAGACAGACAGACCACTTGATCATAGAAGTGATTAGGTGACACACCGTCCTGTCTCTGGATTACACAGACTGCAATAGGGTGTAATTACCAGGAGAAACTGAAATCAATGGGCACTATCTTGGATAATGGCTACCCCAAGTCCATTGTCAAGGTGATTATAATGTAATTACTGGCTTACTTTTGGGGGAACTTAGGTAAATAAATTCTAGTATGCACACCAAGGAACCTATACAAAGGGTGATGGGAGCAGGGTCATCTAACCTGATTCTAACTTTACCTCATTGTAATACCTACTTGGGAGAGTTGCTTCTCAAACTCTTGTGTTTATAGTCAGGTGATGCATTGCTGATTTGCCTGCTCAGACTGATCTGCCTTTCCACACAGGCTGGTTGTTGTCCCGTTTCTCTACAGTAGTAACTGCAGGGTCCAATTTTCCAAAGGCTAGTAACCAGGATATAATCCACCACTTGCACAGCCTTCCCCCACTGTTTTTTATTTCTCAGAAAATTTTTCCTAGTGGAGAGTTCATGGCTCCCAGTGAGTGCCCCTCCTGAATTCCTGGTTAGGGCTTTGAGCCAACCTCAGCCATGCTCGAAGGCCAGGAAGGTCTGAGGATTCAAATAGATGAGCCAGTCCTTTCTGACCCAAACTGCTCAGTTCTTGAGGAAGAGTCATAATTTTTCCTTCTTCCAGAGTAAAATATCTTGAACCATACAAAGGGATAGAAGAATAATCTCTGTGAAGAAATAAAAACTAACCATCATATAACTTGCCTCAAAGTTCTCAACTCAGCCATCTTTTCACTATCCTTTCTTTCAGTGATTCAGACAGGGCAACACGGAGATCTCAAAACCAACCTACTGAAAGAAAACAAAAGCCTTGATACCCACCCTTCACTCATCTGCTCTTTTCTCTTACTTGTCACCTATTTTGATTCTTAAAAACTTGAGAGGCCTCTTGTTCCCTCATCTTCTCTGTTCAGACCACTAGCAAGGCCTGGCAGCTATGGCAGTTACAAAGACAGCATTTGGCAGAATTCAGGTGAAAATGTCCTTACTTATATTAGTCACTGGGCTTAGATAAGGGACCTGGTTATGCCTAATTCGTGCTGACCCTCAGCAGAAGGACAATGAGAGACTGGGAACTGCCAATAAGCATTTATTTGCTAAATGGGTGAGTTGGGAGCCTCTGTGAGTTTACCAAATAGGACTTACCTCTAACTGTGGCAAGGTAAACACAAGTCTGAGCAGCAGTGAAAACCCCAATCGGGTGTGTGCAGCACTCACACTCCAGACGCTGTGAATGCCCCAGGCTAGACAGTCTGATGTGCTAAGGACAGGGACCTGGTGGGAAAATCTTGGATACAGAAATGGAAACCTACTTACAGATGGATGCCCTGAGGATACTGACTCTTCAAAACCCTGGAGTCTCTGAGATTTCAGGTGTTCCCCTTTCCTGCCTGGAAGATGCTGCTGAAACTCCCTGACTAGCAAGGCAAGAGGAAATCGCTAGAGGAGTTGCCCCATCTCCTTTCTGAAAGGTTTAGGTGCATTTAGAAGATAGACAGCCAGGCCAAGTTTCTGACAAGCAAGAGCTTTATTGCACTCCTGGGCAAGGCTCACTGACCCCACAGGCTGGAGGTCACTGAAGTTGTGCCCTGGCTGAGCAGGAAAGGAGTTTTTATAGGTTTAAGGAGTGGGGGGTCATGGTAGAGAATGAGGAACTAATATGAGGAACTAAAGGGTGGAAGTGTTAGGTGGTGCCATCTCGTGGTTGTCTTGGTGGTGACTCCTTGGGCCCCCTTCACCAGCCTTTCACTTTCCAGTGGCCAGACCGAGAACTAGGGTAAAATCTCAGCTGAAGACATCCTGGACCTGATAAGGGGGCAGAGACGGTAGGTTAAGAGAATTTCAAAAAGTAGCTGACGTGTACAGGCAGGAGCCAAGTGAATACTCTGGGACTGGATTTTTAAGTACTTAACCAAAAAGACCAGAATGTGAGTCTGGATGAGCATGAATTCCCTGACTTGAAGATAGACTCTTAAAGCAAGGTGTTCCTCCCTGGCTTGTACTTACCGTGGAAGCAACCAGTTGAAAAAGGAGGAAAAGCCAAATACTTTACAGATGGATTAGCCAGGTATGTGGATACAAACTAAAACTGGAGTGGCTATATTGTAGACACATTCAGAAGTGAACCTGAAAGACCTTGGGGAAAGAAAATTTTCCTGATGGGATGGCAGTTAGTTGATCATATTGTTACAGGGCAGGGAGAGGGGCACTTTAGAACCTGCTCTTTTTAAATGGGTTTTGTTATCTGCAGCATTAAGGTAAACATATAAAGCTTTTAATGGAAAGGAACTTTAATGCAATTGGGAATAATACAAAAAGGACAAAGAATATAGTTACTAAGTTACGCATTTAAAGTTACCTATTTTTTTTTTTTTTTTTTAGCTAAATAGGATTGGCTTAAAGCAAGGTCCAAAACCTGCCACAAATTTAGAGGACTTCTTAGTGGAGACCCATAGGAAAGGGTCAGAAAGAGTTAGACAAATTTAGGAGGAAAAGAGCAAAATTAAAATTAAGATGAAAGCTGCCATTGTTACAGGGCAACCCTAATATAAAATGGGTTTGCTTGACTGGGTCCTCACCGGCTCGCTCAAACGGCACTTATAATGCCCCAACTGCAGGCACACACAAGCGTAGCGAATAACATAAGGAGAAATAGCGTAGCGAATAACACAAGGGGAAGAGAGAGATACAGATCTGTAAATATCCTACCAGTTCCTTGGAGCTGGAACCCAACTGTACGCTGAGAGCTGACTCCCAAGGAAAAAGGACCCTGCAAGGCCCATAAGTCTGCTTTTATACTCAGCCTGGCTGCTCAACTCCACCCTCAGGTCCCAGTGATCYGCTCTTCGATAATGACCTTATGGGATTTGTAGTCCTTGGATCTTGTAGGTCTGGAATGGGGGTCGAAGTCCATAACCTATTTGTATAATCCATTCAGGAGGGTCTTTCCCCCTAATACCATTATTAAGCTTTTTACGGGTTTCTCACCCACATCTGTTTTAACCAGCTTAAGACCAAGAAGCAAGAGCAGTTTTTTTTACGTTTCTTTGCTCCAGGTGCCTCCTTTATGTATTTTTGCTG
Source organism: Galemys pyrenaicus (assembly GCA_019455555.1). Taxonomy (NCBI): domain Eukaryota; kingdom Metazoa; phylum Chordata; class Mammalia; order Eulipotyphla; family Talpidae; genus Galemys; species Galemys pyrenaicus. The sequence continues at coordinate 4,201,188 of JAGFMF010011690.1, read as the reverse complement.
GTTTTTATTCTGCTTTTTTTTTCCCCTCTTCCTTCTGTCCTTTAGTTCTCCTCTTTCCTCTCTCAAACATCTTCTTATCCCTGCTTAGCTCCATCCACTTAAGGCAGAACAGGGATTCTGGAACTTCCCCCTTTCCTGGGGACCACCTGTTACTATATGTGTGTGGGTTTATTCTGAGCTCTCTAGTCTGTTCCATTGGAGTCTTCATATTCATTGATGATTTTCTCTTGAATTAGAGATCTTTTCTTTTGCTGATTTATTTGAGTTATATATATATATATTAAGGAAAGTAGCCTTATATATAAGAATTCTAAAATTATTCCCAGTTTACTGTATTTTTATATGTATATTTTGTTGTATACTTCTTTTTTTTTTTAAGTATATGGTTGCATTTGTGTGTGTGTAATATAGGATAGAACTAATAGTAGTAGAGTCAACTACTTTTTCACATTTTGGTGGAATTTTCTTGTGAGAGAAGTTAGGCCACAAGATTTGGGAGTGCAGTGAAGGTGAAAAGTGAGGATATTAGGAAAGATATATTTCTTTTTTTTTTTTAAGATATATTTCTTTGATAATAATATTCTCTAGATTTGTTTTATTAGTTTTTTTTTGTCTTTCCCTGAACTGTTTTGGTAAATTGCATTTTGTTGTAATATTATCCATTTCATCCAGGCTTTCAAGTAATTTGAAGTAAAATTAATTTCTTTCAAATCTATAATTTGTTTCTCTGTCTGCAAATTTTCTTCTCTTATGATTTTTTATTGTGTCAAGTGTGCATTTCCCCCTTATGATTTGATTAACTGTTTTTATTATTCTCTCAACCTCTGGACTTATAAGTCCTTTGATTTAATGTTCTTAATTCATTAATTTCTTCTTTTATCATTACTAATTCTTTCCTGATACTTATTTTTCCTAATCTTTCAACTGATGACTGATGTTATTGAACCCCATTTTAGTTATATAAAGTATTTGTATGTTGTATTGTGTCCTAGGTCAAGTAGGGCAAGTTACAAGTGGGGAACTCAGGAGAGTTAAAGAAGCTTCAGAGACAAGGACGAGAGGGATAGGGGAAGATGCGGAGCTAAGGACAATGAATTCCAAAGGGATTGATGAAATACTCCCAGGACTAGGAACAGGACAGTCTGGAACAAGGATGATAAAGAAAACCACTAAGATAAGGGCTGGGACACAGAGACTTAGTTCTGAGCACAGAGACTTTAGGACAATGAGTGAGACTACTGAGAACTAACCAATCACAAAGAGACTGGTAGAGCTTTAGAATAATTAGGGAGAGATATATTCCCTGAGGCTCCCTTGCCCCTCCCTGGTCTGCCCCTCCCTGGTCTGGTTCCTCTGGAACAGTTTATTTCTGTTCCTTTTCTCCTCAATAAACTCTTTCTTTCCCTAAACAAATCTGCCTCGGGCCTCCCTGGTGGCGCAGTGGGTTAAGCAAAGCACTATGAAGCAAACCACAGCCACTGCAGCACAAGTTAGATCCCTGCTGCTGGCCAGGGAGGGGGCCCACATGCTGCAGCAGACCTCTCCTGCTGCTCCCCTCAGCAGTGTGTTTCAGTCAGTCTGCCTGTTCTGCTCCCCACTCTGTCTGGTGAATCCTCTCCCCTCCCGCGACTCTGGCCTGTACCCCAGCTCTTGCATGCATAAATAAATAAATCTTTTTTTTTAAAGATTTATTTATTTATGCATACAAGCACTGGGATACAGGCCAGAGGTGTGGAGGGTGAGAGAATCCACCAGAGACAGAGTGGGGAGCAGAACAGGCAGATCAATGGAAGTACACTGCTGAGGGGAGCAGTGGGCACAGCAGGAGAGGTCTGCTGTGCCATGTGGGTCCCCCCCCCTGGCCGGCAGCAGGGATCGAACTCGTGCTGCAGTCTGCTTCATAGTGCATTGCTTAACCCACTGCACCACCAGGGAGGCCCATAAATAAATAAATCTTAAAAAATATTAAATCTGCCTCTTCTTGCCTCAGCGCCTGGGAAGTTTCTTCTGCAGCTTCCTGGCTGCAGCCACGTGCAGCCTAGTGGCTGGGACTCAGCGCTGCCACTGCAGCCTGAGATCCATTCCTGGCTGGAAGACTAGGCCTGAAAACATGAAGTTACAGTATCAGTATTTTCCGTGTTTTTATTTTCTAGATATCCTGCAGTTTCAGTTTTGACTTTCTCTTTTTCCCGTTAGAAAAAAAGAGTGTGTGTGTGAGAGAATTCACCAGAGGCAGAGTCGGGAACAGAACAGGAAGATCCACTGAAAACACTGCTGAGGGGAGCAGCGCTCAGGAGAGGTCTGCTGAGCCATGTGGGTCCCCTCCCTGGCCGAGAGGCAGGGGATCGAGCTCGTGCTGCAGTGGCTGTGGATGCTTCATAGTGCTTAACCCTTGCGCCACCAGGGAATACCCTTAAGACTGTTTTGAAAGCGCGGGTAGCTTTGGCTTTTAAATTTTTTTTTTTTAGTTTTTTGTATTGTTTATTTTTGTTTTTGAGAGCTCTTAAGAATTCTGCCTTTTGCTCTCCAGCCTATTTGACCTTCTCCCCATGACTCCACCTCCTTCACTTCCTAGCCGCTTTAATGATAAAGATCACGAAGAAGGTTCCTCTCCAAAAAGCCGGACGACCAGGAAGCATCCTTGCGCACCAACAAATAAACAGAGATCCGAAACCCAGTTACTAAAGAAGACGACTTAGGAAACCTCTCCCCCAGTAAGCGCGTTTTCCAAGAGGCTGAGGAGACGTGGACCACGCCTCCACAGAGCTGCGTCCCGCTTAGCCAATCGCCGCTAGCGAAGCCATACCCTGCTCTCTGATTGGCTTTGGCGGCGACGCCCCCAACAGCACCAGGAAAGGCCTATTGCTCTGCTTTGACCTGGACGGTGGCCGGCAGAGGACAAAGGCTTGCGGAGAGGAGGAAAGTATATGCAAAGTGTGGGACGAAGCTGGTGTGAGCCGGACTTGGAGAGCGGCGGGGCTTCAGGGACATGGCAGCGGCCTCGGCAGTGTCGGTGCTGCTGGTGGCGGCGGAAAGAAACCGGTGGCAGCGTGTTCCGAGCCTGCTGTTGACACCTAGGTAATGGTGGGAGCCCTGTGGTGGATCAGTGTGCAGGGGCGGTGTATGGGCGCGAGGTGAGAGGTACGGAGTGAGAGAGGAGGGGTCAGAAAAAATTGAACCCCCAATGCTGATCTCTTCAGTTTCGGTTTTGAGGGGGAGACCACTGCACACCCAGTTCGTTTCTTCCCCCTTTCCGAAATCCATCCTCCAGTCCTCCTTTTGCCTTTCGTATCAGTTATTGGGAGCGGGCGTAAGGAGGGCGTGGAGCTAGACCTGCCTTCTCCACGTTATTCTTCATCTCCTCACTCCACCCCACCCCAACCCTCTTCTCCCCACCCAACCTCCCTACTCCGGGTTAAGACTGACGTTTGCTGAGTTCCTAACCCTCAGGGCTTTCCCTGTGTGGGAGCAGTTATAAGCCCAAAGAAGTCAACAACTTGCTTTTGTTAAACAAGTCGTAAGAGATGGAGCCAGGTCACCCTGAAACCCTGTTCAGTTTTCTTATACCCCGCCCCCCCCCCATTGGGTGTCCAGTTCCTGAGAAAGACTCCTGCAATTCTTTTTCATTGTTGGAATGAATCAAATTAACAAAAACAATGAATTTATCTTTCAGAGGGCTGAGAAGCTGTTTTGTCACATGCTCTTGTATGCAAATTTGAAAGTTTGAACACTTACTCTCCCTAACCTGACTCAGGAGCAGTTCAGATGTTGAGCCTTGGTGACAGTGGCTTTGAAGAAGCAGCCATTTTATTGGTACACCTACACAGGAATCTTATCAGAATCTTATCTGATTGAAAAAATAATGAGCTAGAAAATGCTTTATAAGTTCAGCAAAGATGATTCCCTCCTCCTTGAAAATAGGAAAGTAAGGTCAGCTGAATTGGACTGATGTAAGTAAGTAGCAGCCTTCTGAGGAAATCCAACGATTTGTTGGATTCAAGCAACAAAACTGTGGATCTTCCCATTAGCCCTTTATTTTATTTATTTTTTAAAAGATTTATTTATTTATACATACAAGAGCTGGGGTACAGGCCAGAGTCGCGGGAGGGGAGAAGATTCACCAGAGACAGAGCGAGGAGCAGAACAGGCAGATCAGCGGAAGCACACTGCCGAGGGCAGCAGCGGGGCGAGGCAGGAGAGGTCTGCTACGCCATGTGGGTTCCCTCCCTGGCAGGAGGCAGGGATCGAACTTGTGCTGGAGTAGTTGCGGTTTGCTTCATAGTGCTTTGCTTAACCCACTGCGCCACCAGGGAGGCCCCCATTAGCCCTTTATGACAGCAGCATCTACTTGAGTGTGTCATGGTGCTGAGTGTGTGGGACCTCTATAGTAATCCTGCTTGATGCATTTCTGCCCCAGAGGAATGCTAGTCTTGTTCAGTTAAATGGCTGTATATATAGTATGTACATATTATTCGTACATAGTTACATAGTATCTAATACACATTGTGCTTTTTATTGCTTCTTTCTCAAAGGATCTAAAATGTTTAGTTCTTTACAACAATAGTTTTGCCAAGTCTTCCAGATATGGATAGAAAAGACTCAGGTGATATTGCTCCTAAATTTGTTAATTCCTCAGCTTATTCTTAGCTGACATCTAATAGACATTGTGTTTTTCTTTCCCCCAAAGTGATTCTGACCTGCGCTCTGTCAGCTCTTGGTTAAAATTTCAGTGTTTGTTCATTGCCTCCTAGTGTTATAGGGCAATTTTAATATAAAACGGTTTTTTTTAACTGGGTTTTTACTTGTGTGTTTATAAGACTTTTATAATAAGTTTTAACTTTAGGTATATGTGATAAAAGTTATAAATGGGTTTTACTTTATGAAAGAAGAGGAATAAATAGTAATAATATTAAGGAAAAGAGAGGGATATAAATTTGTAAATATTTTATTAGATTTTTGTTGAGAGTTGGCTTTGAGTTAAGTGAAGGTTTTAAAGGAAGAGAGATGGCTTTAAAGGAAGAGAGAGCCTAAGGCTCACTTCTCTGGTTTTATAGCCAGCCTGCTGCTTAACTCCACCCTCAGGTCCCAGTGATCCACTCTTCGATAATCATATTATCGGATTTGTGGTTCTGGAACACTGGTGGTCTAAAGTGGGAGTTAGAGTCTACACACCCATCTGTGTAATCCATTCAAAACTACCTTTCCCCCTAACACTAGGATGACTGAATTTAAACACTGTTTAGCTCTCTCCCCATAACTGCCTTAGGTGATCTCTTAAAATACAACACTATTTACTTGGCCCAGGAAACCCTATGAAATTATGCAAGGCAAGAGGTTCAAACCTGCATGTTCACTTAACACATGTGAAACTGCCCATGCTATCAATGCACACATGTACAAAAAGCCACCAAGTATCTGGAGGCTATTGCTCCACAGAAGCAGTATGTGCCATTCCGATATTACCATGGTGGCATCGTTCAGGCCACACAGTGGTACTGAACGAGGGTCAGTAGCCCAAAAAGAGTACTGAATTTTGACTGTATCTGCATTAAAATGCCAAGTTTATTAACGCTAAACTTAAGAGTTTAGATGTAGATTCTCTGGCTGTTGAGCACATCCAGGTGAACAAAGTCCCCCAGATGTGGCACAGAATTTACAGAGTTCATGGTCAGGTTAACCCATGCATGAGCTCTCCCTGCTGCATCAAGGTGATCCTTCCTACAAAAAGACCAGATTGTTCCTAAAACAGAAGAGGAGGTTGCACAGAAAAAAGAAATTAAAAAAACAAAGACTTATAACCCAGGGATAATTTCATAATAAAATAAATGCAAGTGAAAATAAAACAAAAAAATTCTTACTTTGTAATGAATTTCTATCTTAAGACACCTCTAGTGATTTAGTCTCTGTTTCTCTGTTACTTATTAATACAAGGCCTCAGACTAAACTTGTAAGCTTTTATTTTTTTTTAATTTATTTATTTATGCATACAAGAGCTGGGGTACAGGCCAGAGGTGTGGGTGGTGAGAGGATCCACCAGAGACAGAGTAGGGAGCAGAACAGGCAGATGGACTGAAACACACTGCTGAGGGGAGCAGCAGGCAAGGCTGGAGAGGTCTGCTACACCTTGTGGGTCCCTTCCCTGGCCGGCAGCAGGGATCACAGTGATCCAAACTGCAGCCACTGTGAGTTGGATCACAGTGATCCCTGCCGCCATTCAGGGAGGGGACCCACATGGCGCAGCAGACCTCTCCTGTCTCACCCGCTGTTCCCCTCAGTAGTGTATTTCAGTCAAGCTGCCTGTTCTGCCCCCTTCTTTGTCTCTGGTGAATCCTCTCACCCTCCATGACTCTGGTCTGTACCACAGCTCTTGTATGCATAAATAAATAAATATTTAAAAATATCTCTATATATATGGCTTTTACTTTGGGTTCTAGTCAAAAAAATTGGGGGAAAAATTAAACAAATGATCTTAAAATGCCTTGATTTTCTAGACATCTTTGACTCTGTGGTTATATGCCAAACTTAGGAATAAACAGGTTAAGGAGATTGGTTATGTGGTTTATTCAAGAACAGGTTGTATCTGGGAGAACAGTCAGAGCTATAACTTAGGATTTCTTTTGTTTAACTAAGGTCATATCTGGACTTGGTTTCAAATTTTTAAAGATATAGTCTCTTAAAGGAACAATGGTGAATCTTACATATCCTGTTTAATTGTAATTCCATTTGGGTTCATTTTGTAGGAGATGGACATGGAAGCAAAGAACCAGGAAGTATGCTACGACCACAGGTATTAAGTCTTTGTTGCTGTTTGGCTTTGCTTCCACTTGTGAACTAAGTAACTGATGTTTACTCCCTTAGTTTGTGCATATTAGATTGAATGCTCACATACTCTTGAAGTTTTGGGTTTTCATGATAATTTTCTCAGTAAATATTGAGTTATGGTTTTCACCTCTTTCATGTCAATTTTTTCTTGCTACTGAGTAAAATGTAGAGAGAAATAAGTGAGACATTTTGATTTATGTCTTCATTTCTGCCTGTCTGACCCTGGTTAGTGTTTTGACTTAGAAAAGCATAACGATGAATGATGTCAGCACTTTAAAACAGCTCTTTTAGGTAACAGAATCTTTTTTTTTTTTTTCCAAATAAAATGTAACATGGAATTCCCAACTTCAAAAGCATAAAAGTATAATTTCTAGTTGATTGTATGTAGCCTCTCTCCCCAATACATGTGCATGGATACTTAATCCTAGAGGCCCCTTTGGCCTACAAATGTCAAAGAACATTTATGTGTGTGATGATGAAAGTATTATTATATTAATACAATAGCATATCATGGTACAAATGCTAGGAACGGGTGCAGTGCTCATTTACATTGCAAGAGCTGCACATATACTAGATGATAGAGACAGTGTGGCAGAGTTCTGAAGTGAAGCCAGTTTGGGTTCAAATCCTTGATCCATTATGTCTTTTAACTATGCTTTCCAGTAAGTGTTATCTCTTTCAGTCTTAGTTTCTTCTTTAAAAATGAGAGGATAACAGTGTCTACTTTGTAGGATTACTGTGAGGATTTAACTCCTCAGATTGAGTCTTTAGCACAGGTCCTAGGACACAGAAATAACTTACTCAAGGGACCTCACTGGTGGTACAGGTGTTAAGTCTCAGTACTATGAAGTTATCTGCAGACACGGTAGCATGAGTTAGATCCCCAGCCAGGGAGGTGACCCAGATGGCACAGCAGACCTTTTCTGCCTCACCTACTGCTCCACTCAGCAGTTGTTTCAGTCTGTCTACCTGTTCTGCTCCCCACTCTGTCGTGAATCTTCTCACCCCTTGCACCTCTGTCCTGTACTCCAGCTCTTGTAAGCATAAATAAGTAAATATTTTTTTAAAAGAAAAAAGAAATAACTCACTAAAGAGTAGCAATTAGTAACTGGGATACTTTCATTTTATTTTGTTTTTTAGCATTTATAATTGACCTTTGGCATAACAGAGCCTCTTTTCCTTCTATTTTAAGTTGAAACTGAGTAGTTAAGAGTTTTTGTTAATCAGGCCTCCCTGGTGGTGCAGTGGGTTAAGCAATGCACTATGAAGCAAACTGCAGCACGAGTTCGATCCCTGCTGCTGGCCAGCAGACCTCTCTTGCCTCACCTGCTGCTCCTCTCAGCAGTGTGTTTCAGTCAATCTGCCTGCTCTGTTCCCGGCTCTGTGTCTGGTGAATCCTCTCCCCTCCCACAACTCTGGCCGATACCCCAGCTCTTATATGCATAAATAAATAAAATAAAATCTTTTAAAAAAAAGTTTTTGTTATCAGGGTATCTTGAATTTCAGTGTGAAGAAAGCTGCACACTGTTTAATATTAGTTAAAATGGTTATTTTAGACTCCATTATGCTGATGTTAGCAAAACAAGTGTCTATCAGTTGTTAAATGTCATAGAATATTTCTTATTCTCATTCCTTGCCAGCCAGTAACATTTGTGTTTAATTTTCATGGTGTTTTAAACAGGACGAAACATCACCAAAGTCCTTATTGCAAACAGAGGTGAAATTGCCTGCAGGGTGATGCGAACAGCTAAGAAAATGGGTGTCCAGTCTGTGGCTGTTTATAGTGAGGCTGACAAGAATTCCATGCATGTAGACATGGTATGTTGTTAAAACCTGGAAATCAAATTTTGTGATTGTATTTGTTTACTGTTAAGTCAGTGTTTTAGATCTTTATGTTGACATTTGTAGATGCTAATGTTTCCAGTATTGAAGTAGTTAGTTCAGACATCTCACTAGTAATTCCTTGGGGGACATTTTCCAAACGTAACACTAGTTGAACTAAATAGTATGCTTTGTTGTATAGTTGACTTATATTCAAGACTCTATCTCATCAAGGGTTGGGGAAAACCATTCACTGAATGTGACTGATCCAGACCACACTTTTGGTGACACATGTCCAAATCCCTGATATACCAAGAAGAGGGTGAGGTTTCTAGTCTTAGCAATTACTACTTACTGGCCAAGGGATCTTAGACACGTTATTTAGTGTTTCTGAGCTTTAGCTTAACTGTGAAGTCAAAACTAAAAGGGCTCTACTTTCCTGAGGTTTGTACTAGCTAAATATTTATACACCAGATAGAGCCCAAGATGGATGCATTCAAATGTTGACCTTCTCATTAGACAAAACAAAGCGACAACCCACCAACTGGGAGAAAATCTTTACACACAACATTACTGACAAGGGACTTATCACACAGATCCACAAAGAACTAA
>JAGFMF010011690.1:4142053-4182004 GCA_019455555.1 Galemys pyrenaicus | reverse complement strand
GGTTTTGCCTACTTTTTCTTCTAGTAATTTTATGGTTTCAGGCCTTATGTCTAAGTCCTTAATCCATTTTGAGTTGATTTTTGTGCATGGTGAAATGCATTTTTTATGAAGAAGCTTCTTTTGTTTTAACTGAAGTTTAAGATGTTTCCAAAATATAGTACCTACAGGTTCTTTTTTTTTTTTTTTAAAGATTTATTTATTTATGCATACAAGCACTGGGGTACAGGCCAGAGGTGTGGGGGGTGAGAGGATTCACCACAGAGAGCGGGGAGCAGAACAGGCAGACAGACCGAAACACACTGCTGAGGGGAGCAGCGGGCACAGCAGGAGCTGAGGGGAGCAGCGGGCACAGCAGGAGAGGTCTGCTGCACCATGTGGGTCCCCTCCCTGGCCGGCAGCAGGGATCGAACTCGTGCTGCAGCGACTGAGGTTTGCTTCAGAGAGCTGAGGGGAGCAGCGGGCACAGCAGGAGAGGTCTGCTGCACCATGTGGGTCCCCTCCCTGGCCGGCAGCAGGGATCGAACTTGTGCTGGCAGCAGGGATCGAACTCGTGCTGCAGCGACTGAGGTTTGCTTCAGAGTGCGTTGCTTGACCCACTGCGCCACCAGGGAGGCCCCCTACAGGTTCTTGTGAAGAGAGATTTACTCCTGTTTGTTAACTTTTGTCCCCTCAAGGTTGTTTACATATCTTGGAGCCTACTTCTTGATTGATTTAAGATGTTACCTAGGTCAAGACCTCAGATTATAGATTTTAAGAATTATGTTTCTTTGGAGCCTGTAATACTATAGGCAACTTTTTTATTTAAAGTTACATACTTGGTTTTTTTAATATGTATTTCTAAAAGGTTAGGAATCTGAGGTTTCTGGCTAATCACTGTTCAAAACTTAAATTCTGTTGTATTGTGTATTAAATCATTTGAAATAAATGTGAACAATAATTTCAGTAAAGCCTTATCTTCAAGCAGTGATTGCTTATGTATATCTGTAGAACATTGTTTTAAAATGTTAGAAGCCTTGCCTTTTTTTTTTAATTAACTTTTCTTGTTTACTTGGAATCTCAGGTTTACCATTATTCCAAGATAATTCTTGTACATATGACCCAGATTATTAACTTAAAACAAAAGTTTCAAAGTTTTCATATTTATATATAATTTTAAGTGAATATGTACACATGAAAGTTTATATGTAGGTAGGGACATAGAAATGTAATAATGGATCTTAATGGAAAGTTCAAATAGGGCAGAAGTACCAATGGGAATTTAATTATTTTTTCTAGCCTGGTATTAAGCCTGAAGTAAGAAAAAAGCTCGGTGAAGCTGCAGTCAAAGCTGCCAAAGCGGTAAACTATGTTGGAGCAGGTATGTTAAGATTTGCTTCTATTGGGGGAGAGGAAATAATCACTTACTCATGTTTTAGAAGGCAAAAGAAACATAGCTTTTGAATCATTGACTTTCAGGCTTCTTTGACCAAATTCACTTTAAGAAATATATCTTACATTGAAATTGAGTATGTATGCATTGTTTGTGCCTATATACATTAGAAAAATATATTTCACTAAGCTCTAATTATGTGTAATGCTGTTTTGCTATTTTCTATCCTATTTTAAAATCACTGAAATGTTGTGTGTGGGGTTTTTTTTTTTTTTTTTTTTTTTTTTAAAAAANTTGTGTGTGGGGTTTTTTTTTTTTTTTTTTTTTTTTTTACAAATCAATGTACTTTCGTTTTCTAGAGCAGTTTTAGATCACGGCAAATATAGAGCAGAAGTAGTTTCCACATACCCTAGCCCCTCACCCACACAGCCTCCTCTATACCAACATCCCCACCAGAGTGTACATTTGTTAAAATTGACAAACCTACACTAATACACAATTATCACACATAAAGTATAGTTCACATCTGGGCTCAGTCTTGGTGTTGTACATTCTAGGAGTTAGACAAATGTTTAAATTATACATATCCACCATTATAGTGTCATACAGAGAACTTTGACCATCCTAAGCATCCTCTATGCCCTGCTCTTCATCCTTCCTCCCCACTTCATCCTTCCTCCCCACTTCATCCTTCAAGATGGTAGATCTTTTTTTTTTAAAGATTTATTTATTTATGCATACAAGAGCTGGGGTACAAGCCAGAGTCGCGGGAGGTGAGAGGATTCACCAGAGACAGAGTGGAGAGCAGAACAGGCAGACGGACTGAAATACACTGCTGAGAGCAGCAGCGGGCGAGGCAGGAGAGGTCTGCTACGCCATGTGGGTCTCCTCCCTGGCCTGCGGCAGGGATCGAACTCGTGCTGCAGTGGTTGCAGTTTGCTTCATAGTGCATTGCTTAACCCGCTGCGCCACCAGGGAGGCCCAAGATGGTAGATCTTGAAGTCACATAGTGACAGTCATCCACTTCGTTATTCTTCAGAATTGAGCCGACTATGCTGGATCATTTTGTCTCTCCACATAAACTTTACTGAGTCTTCCTATCCATGACTTTATGCCTTAATATCTTCCCATTTATTTAATTCTTCTTTTACTTTCTTCATCAGGATTTTGTAGCTTCCATATATGGATTTATACCTACTTCATGTTTGGAGTGTTACTGTAAATGGTTTTATGTTTTTGTTTTTGTTTTTTTTAAAGATTTATTTTATTTATGCACACAAGAGCTGGGGTACAGGCCAGAGTCCAGGGAGGTGAGAGTATTCACCAGACAGAGTGGGGAGCAGAACAGGCAGACTGGCTGAAACACACTGCTGAGGGCAGCAGCGGGCGAGGCAGGAGAGGTCTGCGACGCCATGTGGGTTCCCTCCCTGGCCGGCAGCAGGGATCGAACTCGTGCTGCAGTGGTTGTGGTTTGCTTCATAGTGCATTGCTTAACCCACTGTGCCACCAGGGAAACCCGGTTTTATGTTTTTAATTTCAAATTCTACCTGTTTCTCACTGTTGTATAGGAGAACAATTGACATATATTGACCTGATATTTTGAGACTTTGATAGAGTCACTTATTAGTTGCAGGGGTTGGTTTTGGTCAATTCTTTCAGGTGTTCTACACAGATGAGCAAGTCATTTATGACCACAGACAGTTTTCTTACTTTTATGTGTATATTCATATCTTACTGCATTTACTAGGACTTCTAGTACAGTGTTAGAGTGGAGAGTGGTAAGAACAGACATCCTTGCCTTGTTTTGATCTTCTTGAGGCATTTTCTAGTTATCACCATTTAATATGATGTTCAAATGCTTTTTCTTTTTGTGATTCTTCTATTGTCTTTAACCTGTTGATCTGATGGATTGCATTAATTGTTTTTCAAATATTGGACCAGCCTTGTATACTTGGGATAAATCCTACTTGATCATGGTGTATAATCCTTTTTATACATTGTTAGATTAGATGTGTAAATATTTTGTTAAGGGTTTTTTTTTTTTTTTAATCCTTGTTCATAAGGATTATTGGTCTGCAGTTGTCTTTTATCCTACAATGCTTATAAGGTAATGCTTCTGTCTGGCTTTGCTCTTGGGGTGGCAGCAAGTCCTTCAAGCTGAAACAATACTTTAATAGAGAATTTTATAGTGTCTAATAGAATGCCAGTAGATAAGGCATTCACATAAGCTTTAGTTGCTGTGCAGTCTTTCAGTGTGTCACCAGTAAAAGAATTTTTACTTTATTTTAAATACTTATTTATTTTGCATAGAAGAGCTGGGGTATAGGCCAAAGGTGCAGGGGAGTGGGGGAGGGTTGGTGAGAGGATTTACCAGAGACAGAATAGGGAGTAGAACAGTGGATTAACTGAAATATACTGCTGAGGCACTGAGGGGGGCAGCGGGCAAGACAGAGGTCTGCCTCACTGTGTGGTTTAGCTCCCGGGCTGAGGATCAAACTTGTGCTGCAGTGGCTGCTGACAGCTTTGTAGTGCTGAGACTTAATCCCTTGCACCACCAGGGAGTCCCTAAAAGCATTTTTAAAGTAAGCTTCCAATAAAACAGTGTGTTTGTGCGTGTGTATATGCACATGTGCGTGTGTGAGTGTGTGTCTTTGGGGGAGTTGTCTTTTTCACCACAGGGTTAGAGTGAGATGGGAAGTTGAAGTATGAGATTTCCAGGGATATTAGTGTGCTGGAGTAGTAACACAGGGTCCAACTATGGTCTCAACTGTCACAGCAGCTAAGACTGGTTTCATAACTTGGTCTTGCCATTGCTTAAAATACTAGTTATACTTTTCTGTATCTATTTCATGTGACTCCTTGTTTTGACTCAGAATCATTTGCTCCTGCAAAACATGAGATGTCATGAAATGCAAAGTGTTTATTGTCGAATGAAGGCAGACGAGATAAGTGGAAGATTTTGGAATACATCATGGAAGATTTTGATTTGCTACTGATTATACACTACTGAAGTGTGATCACTGTATTTTACCTTTTAGGAACTGTGGAGTTTATTATGGACTCACAGCACAATTTTTACTTCATGGAGATGAATACGAGACTGCAAGTGGAGCATCCTGTTACTGAGATGATCACAGGAACTGACTTGGTGGAGTGGCAGCTTAGGGTGGGAACATATTTTTTTGTTAAAGATCTTTATTGAGAATATGTTATTTTCTTACCTCCTCAAAGAAGACAATGTTTTGGACATAGGTTGAATTCTATGTGGTTGTGCTGAGTCGGGAAAAGTGAGAAGTTAAAGTGATACTACATTTGATGCTTTGATGGTATTGTCACTCTCTGGACTCAGATTCTTAATCTGCCCCTTAGACAGGGGCAGCAGTGAGCACATGAGTCACACTGAGGCCTCATTGTGACCTGTCGTCCAGCACCAAAACCTTGTGATCTGTTTGAAGACACAGTATTCTGGCCAGGCCATCGTAGATTTTAGAGGCAGGACACATGCTAAGATGACATGCCAAGGACATGGCAGATCTCATGCCAAGATGACTTGGCAGGACATAGCCAAGATGAAATGCCCTAAGGCAGGACTGGGAATGAAGAACCAAGGAAATGGTCTTGACTAATAAAGTGGACCAGGTGCAAATGCAGAATTACACATTTTTGCTGGCCCATGGGAGGTGGTATAGTCATTCAAAGTAATTGTTGGAAAACTTTCTGAGCTTTTTTAGCACTGCAGTGATATTTCTACTGTCTTTTACAAAGATATAACCCATTGTTCCTTTATTACAGTTTGAGAAACACTGACCTGAACCAGAGTTTCAGGCAGAATATTTCTTTTTTTTTTTAAGATTTATTTACTCATGCACATAAGCACTGGGGTACAGGCCAGAGGTGCGGGTGGTGAGAGGATCCACCAGGGACAGAGTGGGGAACGGAATAGGCAGACTGAAATACACTGCTGAGGGGAGCAGTGGGTGAGCCAGGAGAGGTCTGCTGTGCCATGTGGGTCACCTCCCTGGCCGGTGGCAGGGATCACAGGGATCAAACTTGTGCTGTAGTGGCTGTGGTTTTGCTTCACAGTGAATTCCTTAACCCATTGCACCACCAGGGAGGCCCCTCAGGCAGAATATTTCTTTAAATATTAATAATAAAAGCCTAATCTGCTTTTGTCCCCTTTATTGAAACAATAGATTTTTACCTTAGCCTCCTTTGCTTTTTATTTATGTATTTTTGCTTTTAAAAAATAATGATTTTTAAAAAATATTTATTTATTTATGCATACAAGAGCTGGGGTGCAGTCCAGAGGTGTGGGGAGTGAGAGGATTCACCAGAGACAGAGTGGGGAGCAGAACAGGCAGATCTACTGAAATACACTACTTAGGGGAACAGTGGGTGAGACAGGAGAGGTCTGCTGCACCATGTAGGTCACCTCCTGGTCAGGGATTGAACTCCCGTTGCAGTGGCTGCAGATAGCTTCATAGTACTGCTACTTAACCCCTTACACCACTAGGGAGGCCCCTTCTTTGCTTTTTTAATATGAAAAAAAAAATTTAACTAGCATGAATATTCTTGATCTTTTTAGGATTCTTAGTTCTTTATATATCCTGAATCCTTGTTGTTTTTTCCATATTGTTGTAATGAAGTCGTCATTATTTTGATAATTGTTTTTTCTACAGAACTTCTGTAGAAATGATGTTTCTCTTGTTGATTCTTTGGGGATGATTGGTGGTTTTCATTGAGTAAAAAAATTCTTCTGTAGTAGATTTAGAAGCTTATGGAAAGATTACTTGTTTCCAGAATTCAGAAAAGGCAGATTTTTTTCCCCCTGAAGCAGTAACTCAAGAAAATCCAGCATCTTGAAATCATGGAATATTAAGGTTTCCTATGGATTAAGAGAAAGCTTTGGATACTAAGGGAACAGGCAGACATTTATTTCTGCAACTCCAAAAGTTGTAAGAATTTTGATGGCTCTTTAGAAAGAGAAGTGGGCCTTTATCTGGAAGGAATTCTGAGTTTAGGGATGCTGCTGGCTTGTTTTATCAAGTTCAAGGCATTTTGGACTCTGACTTCAGAGCAGGGGTAAAAGAAAGGAACTTATTTGGTGATTCAAGAGTTCAAGTTTCAGCGCTTGCTTTGTAGTTTTTCTAGAATGAGGATATAATGGATATATAATCCAGGCTGCAGATGCAGATGATGAGCAGTATCCAGGGAGAAGTGATGGAAGAATCCAACGTGTAGGGCTTCCAATGAGCCACGGTCTAAGCCTGACAGAAGTCAGATGCTGTGGACTCCACACAGAGGCATGGTTGGGGCCAGTCACTTCTGGGCTTAGCCAACTTCAGAGGAAAATAGATAGGAAAGATACGTTAAGTTGAAATAGGCTAGCTAGTCAGATATGAGATCACATTTAAAAAATGGATACTTAGAATCTAAAACCAATATGGAATTCTTTATTAAAGAGTATTTTATAAAATACAAGAATGAAATAATAGGTATTACTAATATAGGACAATATAGTACTAATATAGTACAATATTAGCTATTATTAATACAGTACATGCTTCCTGTATGCCAGGTACCCTTCTTTGAAGCCTCTAGGGTTACAGACTTGCCCAGTACTCCAGACAGAGTAAATATAGAGACAGAAAACTTGAACCCAGGCAGGGTGGGTACAGAGTCTGAGGTCTGAAACACCAGAAAGGCATGAGTGCCATAAAGGCATTCGATTCATTCCTTTGCCTTTTCATCCTTAACTGCTGTAGTTTTTGATTTATTTAAAGTGACAAAACCTTAGCTTGTTTTATACTAACCTGTTTACTTAGCGTTGTTTTCCCTGTATTTTTTGCTTTCTCAGGTTGTCATTTTTTCATCTTGGAGGAAAACTTAAGGGGAGAATAAAGAGAGAGAGAGAGAGTGGCAGCATGTCCTCCAGTAGTCTTTTCCAAATTATGCTAGTTGAAGAGAGAGGTTTGTTACTTAATAGTAGTGGTACTTAATAGCCAAAGTAATTATAATAATGATAATAATAAACAGGTACCCTATAAACAGGGATCACCTGTTTATGTCTGGTATCATGCAATACACATAAACATAATAAAATCAAAAAATCAGCTTCCCCTTTCTTTACTCACTTTGTGATGAAGATTACAAAGATGAATAATGCCATACTTTAGCCAAAGCTATGGATGTATCCTAAAACACCAACTAATATAGTTCTATTGAAAAAATATAGATTTGGTAATTGGGTATTAATGTTTTAAGTGAAAACTGAGACTATCTTGCCAGCAAGATAAATTTTAGTTACGGTTATATTCCAAAAAACACTGATTTTCATATTTATAATTTAGTATCAGCTTGCCTGCTCTCTCTATTTAAAAACTCTAGAAATCCATTATAATTAATACATCATTTCAAGCTGCATCTGCTTTTAAATCTGTTTTTGCTTTTGCTCAATGCTCAAGTGGGTAGAAAAAAAAATAATAGCTTTTGTTTGGTTTGATTGTAAAATCCAAATGTATATTTTATGTAGAAAAAGGCAAGAAAGATCTAAGTCTTGTGGCTGCTTTAAGGTGGATTTTCATAAGAAGCACATATTCTTTTACCAGATTGCAGCCGGAGAGAAGATTCCTCTGAGCCAGGATGAAATAACTTTGCAAGGTCATGCCTTTGAAGCTCGGATATATGCAGAAGATCCTGACAATAACTTTATGCCAGGGGCTGGACCACTAGTGCATCTTTCTACCCCTGCAGCAGACCTTTCCACTAGGATTGAAACTGGAGTACGGCAAGGTAGAGTGAAGGAAAACAAAGTCTCAGTCTTTTTTTTTTTTTTAAGATTTATTTATTTATGCATACAAGAGCTGGGGTACAGGCCAGAGGTGTGGGAGGGGAGAGGATTCACCAGACAGAGTGGGGAGCAAAACAGGCAGACTGACTGAAACACACTGCTGAGGGCAGCAGTGGGCGAGGCAGGAGAGGTCTGCTGTGCCATGTGGGTCCCCTCCCTAGCTGGCGGCAGGGATCGAACTTGTGCTGCAGTGACTGCAGTCTGCATTGCTTAACCCACTGCGCCACCATGGAGGCCCCAAAGTCTCACTCTTTTTTAATTTTTAGTGTATTCTTATTTTGGGGCAGGGTCATTTTCCTGTATCTTATGGAAATGTCTTTTTTGTTTGTTTGTTTGTTTGACAAAGGCTTTAATTGATTTCTCAGTCATTTTTCCCTTCTGGAATAATTATTTTTGTAAGAATAGATTGTAATTTTAAACAATATGCTCTTGTTTAAAATACAGTGGTACTTGGTAAAACGTAAAGAAAAATACTTCCTGTATACTGTTTTTTATTTTTATTTTGCCTGGTTAAAAAAAAATGATTTAAGGTGACTGATGTCTGCTATACCCAGGCATTCTGTCTTCAAGTCAAACTGGAGAATTAGACATAAACTTAGTACAAAATAAACTAAAATAAAAGAAGCCAAAGTAAAAAAACAAAAATCAAGACAGTAGACAAGCTATCACAGTTGAGCATATGATTATTAACAGTTGTCATAACTCATAACTCCACTTACTGTATACAGGCACTATTCTAGATGTTGTGTCTATAAGGACTTTTTTAACCCTGAAAACTACCCTATGAGTATTATGTAAGTTTCGGGTTACGTATTATGTGTATACTTTATCATGACTCCCACCAAAAGCCTTGTTTAACCACCACCAAAGAATTTACACTCTTTGCCTATTATACCCAGCCCATAACTCCCTTCTTCTCTGGTAACTACCAGTCTGTTCTCTGTATCTCTGTTTGCTTATTTGTTCATTTGCTTTATATTCCATATGAGTGAAATCATATGGTATTTGTCTTTCTCAGTCTGAATTATTTCAGTTAGCACATTATCTTCAAGTTCCATCCATGTTGTCACAAATGGCAAGGGTTCGTCATTTTTTAAGTAGTCAAATTCTATTCCACTGTGTATGGATAGTGCATCTTTTCTCTCCTTTCATCTGTTCTTGGGCATTTAGATTATTTACATATCTCAGTTACTGTAAATAATCCTTCAGTGAAAACAGGGGTACAAATATCTTTACAAATTAGTATTTTCATGTTCTTCAGATAAATAACCAGAGGTGGAAGAGTTAAATCATATGGTATTTCTATTCTTAATTTTTTTTTAAAGATTTATTTATTTATACATACAAGAGCTGGGGTACAGGCCAGAGTTGTGGGTGGTGAAGGGATTCACCAGAGAGAGTGGGTAGCAAAACAGGTAGACTGACTGACACATGCTGCCAAGGGCAGCAGTGGGTGAGGCAGGAGAGGTCTGCTACACCATGTGGGTCCCCTCCCTGACCGGCAGCAGGGATCGAATTTGTGCTGCAGTGGCTGTGGTTTGCTTCGTAGTGCATTGCTTAACCCATTGCACCACCAGGGAGGCCCCTCTATTCTTACTTTTATAAGGAATCTCCAAATTATTTTCCACAGTGGCTATACTGTGAGGTTTCCCACTTCTCTGCATTCTTGTCAACACTTGCTAATCTTTTCCATAATGGCCATTTTAACAGGTTTGACACCCTGATTTTTAAGGAGGAAATCAGGGCACAGAAAAGTTATTGACTTGGCCAAGGTTATCCTTGGGACCAAGATTTAGATACAGGCAGTCTGGCTCTGGAGTCAATGTTCTCTACTCTCTCTGTCTGCTGCCGTCTTAATTTTAGTTGCCAGAGAAATTATACAGGTGGTGAGTATGGAATATGGCAGTTCTCAAAAATGAGATGTTATGTTGGGTTCATATAATTAGGACATAGTTTTGAAAAGGAAGTCTGTCATGAATTTGTTTAGGCATATTTATCAGCGATAAGAAAACTGGAGAAAAGACTTTAGAGAAGTGAGTAATTGGAGACGTGGTCAGAGATGTAAGTTGACAAATCACATAGTCTTAAAGGCCAAAATGAGAACTGGAATTTCTCAATAATGTTGAATTAGCAGCATTTTGAGGGTTCTTGCTAAATCATAGCAAGATTTCATAGACAGTGAACTTTAAACTTAATAACAGAAGATCTTAGAGAGAAAACGGGGCACTTGCAATAGGGGAGAAAAAATGCTCTGTGGGGCAACAAAAAGCTTGCAGGTTAACTGAAAATTACTCAAAGGAAAAAAGAGCTCCCAGATTCACAGCTTGTTACTAGGAAGGATAATCTAGTCCATAAAGCTTCCCCCCAACCCTCCTCATTTGGGTTTCCTGAGTCCCTGTGCATCCTTCAAGTATTGCCCTTGTTATAGTATCTTATGGTGGATTTTTCTCCTTTTCTAGTTTCTCTGTCAGATTGTAAGATTTTTAAGGGAGAGACTCTCTTCCATGTTATATTTGCACACCTTGCCCAAACCTAATTCTAAAATGTGTCCCTTAAAAAAATAAAATAAAATAAAATGTGTCCCTTGTGTTTGTGAGTTGGGGGTAAGGGTGGTGGGAAGTATGGGTACCTGGATGGATGAACCCAAGTAATCTAATACCTTGATTTTATAGAAAACCTTGAGGTTCAGAGGAGTCAAATAGTCTATCAAAATAACAAAACCTCCTAAAATCATATTCTTTATAATATACCACATCCCTTTTTACTTGAATCCTTTTAAGTCAGTGAGATATGCATGGTTCAGATTCCTGTTCACTAAGACTACAGTAGTAATACTAGCTACCATTTGTTTGTTGATTCTGCCAGGTATAGCACTTGGCACTTTATTGTCATTACTTCCAACAACCCTATAGGATAGGGGGATTATTGCCTTTATTTTACTGGTAAGACTGGGAGGTAATGGGAAAGGAATGCTTAGGGCAGAAATGATTATGATATGATAGGGTGAAGGAAGTTTGTACTGACTCCAAAAATGAGAATGGGAAAGAAAAATAGGAAATGTGGGTTGGGAAGAACCATTCCAATATTCAAGACCTGGTGCTCTTGGATGACCTCACCCTCCTTGGACTTTTTTTTATGTTTTTAAATCCCCATGAACCTCAGTTCTTATGAATAAAGTGGTGGTAATGATATCTATTGTATAGGGCTTTGTGAGGATTATGTGTGAAATATAAAGTCCCAGTGGAATGTTTTACTTGCCATAATTATTCCTTTAAGTTTTGACTTTGGTTTCTGTGGTTTTTCAATTTCAGGAGATGAAGTTTCAGTGCATTATGACCCCATGATTGCAAAGCTGGTCGTATGGGCTGCAGACCGCCAGGCAGCCTTGACAAAACTGAGATACAACCTTCGGCAGTACCATGTGAGTGTATTGGGGTCCCTTCAGTGACCCTGATAGTCTCTGTATCTCTACAGCCAAGCATCTCTGCTACTCTTGGTCATTGTCCTTGTCAACTTATGTCACAAACAACATAATTCAACATGGGGAAATTTTCCATCTGTCAGAGTAGGGTTTGAGGGCTCTTGATTTCAGTTAGAAAAGAAAGATTGCAGGACTAAAAGTATTACTGTCAGTGTTATATATTTCAGTAAAATCCTATATGAAATTTCTGTTTTTCCTGTTAACAAGACCTTCTACGCATTGGTATTTTTTTCTTCAAAGGAAAAACATTGTGTTGAGTTTCACCTAGTTGATAGTTTTTGCTTTTCTGTAGCACATTTGTTCCCTTGCTGCCGTAAGTTCCATGCCACACTGATGTGGGTGGGCTCATAGACAACTTTTTATTGAACTTTATATTCAAATTATTGGTGTATATTATTAACTTGATTGAGCTTCTGATCTTTGTGGTTCTAACCACACTGGTCTTCTTGCCATTCCTTAGACACACCCAGCATGGAGCCAAGTCTTCCCATGTTCTCTCCCAGAATGTTCTTCCTCTACATGATGTCCAACTCCTCCTAACCATCTTCAGTGCCTGCTTACTGCCTCAGTCCTTCCTTCCCAGACTGCCCCTTTTAAAGTGGGTGCTTTGCTGTTCTCTACCCTTGAGCCTTTATTTTCTTCATAGTATCTGATACTATATTATATACTTGTTTCTAGATAGTGTTTGTATCTGTCCCTAGGATGTAAGTGCTACGAGGGCAGGGACTTCTATTTTGTTCCTTACTTTGTCCCCAATAGCTGAGTCAGTATCTAAAAGGTACTTATTAGTAGGGGCCTCCCTGGTGGTGCAAAGGGTTAAGTCACAGCACTATGAAGCTATCCACAGCCACTGCAGCATGAGTTTAATCCCGGCCATGGAGGTGACCCACATGTCATAGCAGACCTCTCCTGTCTCACCTGCTGCTCCCCTCAGCAGTGTATTTCACTCTACCTACCTGTTCTGCTCCCTACTCTGTCTCTGGTGAATCCTCTCTCACACACACAACCCTCCCCCATACCTTTGGCCTGCACCCCAGATCTTATATTCATAAATAAATAAACCTTTTTTTAAAAAAGGTGCTTAGTAAATGATTATTAAGTAAATGAGTGAATGAATATATTAGTGAATGCATAACCCCATGGCTCGGATAGTCAGTTTTATCCTTGATCCCATTTATTGGGTAGATTTGGATTAATTTTAAACCTTTTTAACTTTGTTATCAATAAGGATTTTAGAGTCATTTAGTCCTGTACCCTCTTCAGGTTAACAGTCCTGCCTACTCCTGTGTTGTGGGCATGTTCTGAGCGGCAGATCTTCAAAATTGTGCAGACAAATCTCATGTACTTTTCATAACATTTATTGCTTTCCTAACTTGAATCCATTAAAAGCCTCCATATTATATACCCTAACACTTTTTATTATGTTCTGATAACTTTAAATTTTAAATCCAGATATATAGTGATGATGAAGTGAGTGTGTGTGTGTGTGTGTGTATGTGTATTTTCTGAGAGTTGCATAATCACTACATGGTACCTTAGGAGGGTTTTGACTTTTTCCTGAGAGTAGAAAATACTTAGTAGAAAGAGTAGGTACCACTGTGATGTTTTTCTGATTAGGTTGTTTTTCCCCACTCCTTGGGGATATGGGTCTTATTCTCTTCCTAGATCGTTGGACTGCACACCAACATTGACTTCCTGCTCAGCCTGGCTGGCCACCCAGAGTTTGAAGCTGGAAATGTGCACACCAATTTCATCCCTCAACACCAAGAAGAACTGTTGCCCAGCCGGAAGGCCACAGCCAAAGAGCTTTTGTGCCAGGCAGCACTGGGTCTCATCCTTAAGGAGAAAACTATGTCTGATGCTTTCAGAATTCAGACACAAGGTACAGAATGCTTTTCCCTTTCCTCTGCTTGTCAAGGTTTTATGAGGAGACCTTGGACGTGTTTGCCTCTCTTGCCTCCTTTTTCTTCTCAGCAATTATTGATACCATCCTTGGCTAATGTTTGTTGTGTTGGGTTTTTTTAAAGTATGGGATAGAACTTTTCACAGGTCATAGATAATGGACACTTTTTAACCCATTAAACATAACTTGACTAATCACCTAACAATTTGGAGGTGAATCTGTTTTCAGCCAAGCCCTGGTTTTTCCCAAATCCTGGATGACCCCTTCCAGATTATTTTATTAGTCATCCCTCATGGCCTCCTTTGTTGTATCTTTGTACCTGCGGCAACTTCCTTTGTCCTGGAGACTAAAGACAGACTCTCAGACTCCTTTGGATTGCCCATGATTTTTTGTTGAGATACTTTCTTTCACCTTTTCTATTATGTGATCCAATTACTAACCACCTAGAGACATACTTTTCCTTTCATGGAATGGGTTGCCAGTCTAGTTAGGACCATGGCAGAGGACCTCCTGGCTGCCACGTGCCTGTGTGCCTGCTTCGGCACCCTTACTATGTTATGGCCGCCTCTTCCTGGCACCTTAGGAAACTGGAAACTCATTAACTTTTTGTAGTTTCAGTCAGTTCTCCATTAGAAAACGTTTCCTTCTAAATTGAGCACTCCTGAACTTGTTCCATGATATTTACTCAGCCTAACTCTGACCTTTGGAATAAACAGGGAAAAATAATTAAATCAACTTACTCTCTTTATTATTATTAGGATTGTTATCTTATATTGTTGTAGGGCATTACTATTTAATTTCTGGATTCTTTCGAGAATGTTAGATTGAAAGCATAAAATGTATAAGTATGTGAAATGCATCAAAATGTGCCTAATATGGTTTTCCTGAGCCTAAACTTAAATTTTTGGAAGGTAATGTCCACTTACTCTCCTTTTTAATTTTTTTAAGGTTTTTTTGTTTGTTTGTTTTCATAGAAAAACTGGGGTATAGGACAGAGGTGTAGTAGGGGGAAGGAAAGGCTGAGAGGATTCACCAGAGGCAGAGCAGGGAGCAGAACAGGCAGATAGACTGAAAAACACTGCTGAGGGGAGCAGTGGATAAGACAGGAGAGATCTGCTGCATCATGTGGGTTAGCTAGCTCCATGGCCGGGGATTGAACTCAGGCCTTAGTGGTGACAGTGTAGAAACTTAACATCTAGGCCACCAGGGAGGCCCTGCTCTCCTTTTTAAAATGTTGGTTTATAACTAGCACAGATATTAACTTCAGAATAAATTTCTTTTATTTAGCTATGTGGTAGCTCCTGAATATTGTGCAACAGAGGATGTATACTCAGACCACAAAGGCCAGATGAAAGAAAAATAGTGAATGGTAGAGATTCTAGTGACATGGAATCATCCATGCTATCAAAAAGGAATGAGCACTGTGTAGTGTAAGCACCAGAGGACGAGGGTATTAGCTGCAAATATTTTTTTAGATTTTTCTAGAGAAGTTAGAGTTTTTCATATGAAATTTCCCAGGATATAAATGTAAATCACATTTCCTGTACTGTCTGAAAGTACAGGAGGGGGGAGTCGAGAAAATTATTACCATTAACTTTTAAAGGAAATATTTTGAGCATTCTTAAACCCCAAAAAATCATCTACCACATCATACCAATTAGGGTTTTACTTTTGAATAGTGGTGAACACCATATCTAATAAAATTTAAAACAAAGAAAACACATTTGAGCAGACAGTGTTTTATAATTTTCTTTGTAAGGCATAAATTCTGTAGGCTTCATGTTCATAATTTGTTTTTTTTAGACCAATACTCTCCATTTGCATTCAGCAGTGGAAGAAGATTGAATAACTGTTACACCAGAAACATGACTCTTAGGGATGGTAAAAACGGTAAGTAATGTTTTCTTGAAAGAGAAATGTGATTCAGTTCACATTTACATGAAAATACATCACATTTACACGGGGAAAAAGAATTCAGTCTGGTCACTATCAGTCAGTTACATTTTTTTTAAGCCCTATCCTGAAGATTGAAAAGAAGCATACCAGAATAATAGAATCTCTTGGCTCTGGGAGGGAGAGTTAATGGTATTTATTTTTCTTTCAACCTTTTTCTGTATTTTATAAGCTAAAAATGTCATAAAACATAAATAGCAAACAACTGAAATAAAGTATGCCAAAACATTAGTGAGGTTACCAAGAAGGCAATCTTTATTCCCTACTTCTTTGTATTTTGCTTTGCAATTTCTCTTCAGTAAAAACATTTTATTTTTGAATAAGAAAAACAATGCCCAAAACTATACAGGAGGGCAGATTACCCACTGCTCAGGCAGCATTTCAGGTGAAATGGGCCACTAAGGAGCTGTGATGGATAAGGGCTTTGTCAACTTATAAATTTTTGTCTTCTCAACAACTGTGGGGATGGAAGTGTGGGACGCTGGTTATACCTGTCTGTCAGATGAATTGGAGGCACAAAAGGTGAAGTAACTTACTCAAGACTAGTAAGTAGCAGTTTTATGACCTTGACCTCCATGCTATTTCTATACTTTTCCAGTGGAAAATTGATTTTCGATTGCACACAAATTTGAGTAGGCTCAGAGTGGGGATTGATTTATTGTAATTGAAGTCAGGAGAGGCTGACATCTAAGTCAGAAGGCAGCTTATAAATTTATGGCTGTGATAGTGCAGCAGAGAGGTCAGAATCCTTCATAGCTGGTGACCATATCCCTTCTGTTGTAGGAATTTTCATGGGAAATCAGATGATCACTGAGTCAGAGCCAGGAGGGCTGGATAACCTTGAATGAGAGGTGTCTTTGAACTGTGGTGGTACCATTGTTAACAGAAATCTTTCTGCAGTTGTGACTGCATCCTCCTCCCTGGGCAGAGTAGACTCTGTTTCATCTCAACTCTATGTAGACATCTACTCACATACCAACAAAATCCTGGTTCACAGAAATTGATAGGGAGGGCTACTGCTCTTATTTCTTCATCCTGTGCCTATATGGCCATTACTTTACACACACTAAGTACATCTCTAGAGTTCATAAAAAAGTGTGCATACATTCTTTGATACAGGAGCATTCTGCAAATAAGCACATTCATTTTTTTCTAGTGTGTTTATTTATCCCATCATAAAAAGCAGCCTTCAAAATCAGAGAGTATCATCTTAACTTTCTAGACTCCCATGTATTGAATACAAATCTCAGTAACATTTCAGTGGCTCCTTCAACCTTAATTAAATAGAAAAACCATGTGTAATTAAAATTCACATGAGTCAACTGTGTCATTTGGCATGGGATTTCACCAAGGCACTGAGTAGTGTTTTGAATTATACTGTATTTCTTGGCTTTAAAAAAAAAAAATAGAGTTCAAAAGCCAACAGGATTGCTGTTCACTATGCCTTTTTGGCATTATTTTTCAAAAATGATACAGGTCTGAATATAACATCTTTCAGGAATGTTGTGGTGAGTCTCTAATAAATGGCAGTAGTTGACTAAGAGTTGAATAATAAATGGCACCATACAGGAGGCTTAAACCCTTAGAGTGTTTATGAATCTAAATATGGAAAAATATTCTTCAGCTTTGTTACTAATGACCATGTTTACAGTAGTAATAATAGCTGAGATTTACTGTTTGCTGTATGTCAGATATTGTGTTCAGTACTTTATGGGTTACTTCATTTGCATTTTCAGAATGAGTCAGTATACTGTCAACTTTATAAATAGGAATCCGAGACTTATGCGAGAAATTAATAATTTTCTTAAGGTCACTCCTAAAGTAATTGATGGAGCTGAAATTGGAACCAACTCTCCAGGGTACTTGTGCTTACTTAACTCTGCAACTTGCTAAACTCCCATAGCTTATTAAATATGTGAAAAGGTTTAAGTCTGTGGAGGAGGAAAAACAAGTTCATTTCCCCTGTAATATGTAAACATTTAGAGTTTTCCTACCAGTAGCTTTACTATAATTCTGTTGGCCTTTGTTAGTTAAATATGTAATTAAATGCATTCTCTCTTCTAAGGCATAAAACGATTGACAAGCTACAAGGTGGTGAAATTTTATTCATTCAAATACTCAGTACAGATTTTTTCAAATACTAGATACTCTGAATGCCACAAATAGAAAATAGGATGTCTTTGTTCTTGTTTTTTTCCATTCAACAAATTTACCATTTGTCAAAGAAAAGTGTTGGGAAGGTAGAGGGCATGGTTGTAAAAGGCTTTGAATTCTGGCTTCCTTTTGGCAAGTCACACACACTCTTTAAGTGCTCAGCCATTAATGGGAGTGGGAGTGGGAATGATCACTACTTCCTTGGGTTGTTGTGGCTGTTAAATGAGATGATACATGTAAAGCATTTAGCTGCTGTGTGACATATAGCAGTCAATAAATATTAACTGTCATCATCACTAAACTGTCCCCTTATAATTATTGAAGAGCAGAGTAGACATGTATGTCACATGTTAATTTAAAAGCTGGTTACAGAATAATACGTACACCTATACAATTTTTACAGAAGAAAAATATGTGCATTTTCAAGGCCTGAGAAAATTCACACATTAAAGTGTTACTAGTAGTTATATCTTGACAGGAAAGAGAAGTCACTTGTTACAGTATCTACATCAGCATTGGACTTTGGTGAACAATTTTATTCTTGCAATTTTTTAAGACAACTCTTGAGTAGAAAAATCACTCTAGCATACAACTTGTGAGGAAGGTCAGGGCTGGACAGTGATCAGAGCTGGCACCACAGAAATTTTAAATGATTTAGTCAAGAGGTTCCACATATGGCAGATTTGGCTCTTAAACCAGAACTTCTCTTTCCCAATTCATTGCATTTTCTACTGTAACACTGCAACCTTTCTTGTTGAAAGAAAAATATCTAAAATATTCTACAATCTTAAAAGAACTAAAGCTACATTTTTTAAGCAAGAAAAATGTGAAATTCACCATTACTGAAACCTACCTGTTAGATATATATATATTTTTAAAATTTTTACTACCAAGGAGTTGAAAGATGCCTGATTATCTCTTAACAGTTAGGTCCAAAGTGAGATTTGTGGTATCTCAGTTACTAAATAACCCTTCTAATTTTTCTTCAATTTTCCCTTTTTCCATAAAGATGTAGCCATAGCTGTATCATATAATCGCGATGGGTCCTATAGCATGCAGGTAAGCCAATTGGTTTTGTTCTACAGGTCAGAGCTAAATCTCATCTCTTGGGCTGAATAGCTTATTTTATTACTCTCTGGTTTCTTTTATTTATTTATTTTTAAGATTTATTTATTTATGCATACAAGCACTGGGGTACAGGCTAGAGGTGTGTGGGGGCTGGTGAGAGGATTCACCACAGAGAGCAGGAAGCAGAACAGGCAGATCAACTGAAGTACACTGCTGAGGGGAGCAGTGGGCACAGCAGGAGAGGTCCACTGCGCCATATGGGTCCTGCCCTGGCCGGCAGCAGGGATCGAACTCATGCTGCAGTGGCTGTGATTTGCTTTGTAGTGCGTTGCTTAACCCACTGCACCACCAGGGAGGCCCTCTGGTTTCTTTTAAACCACTGATTATTATGGCTGTAATTAGGAGAATGTCAGGTACTTTTATTTCAGAGCAATATGGGAAAATTACCCCCCCCATACAGTTTCTGATTGTTTACTCAATTTGATTGTATTCCCTTAAGAATAAAAACTTGACAAAAATATAGCTTTGACTCAGACACCTGACATCATGTTTGGCACATGTATTTACATTTAAAGCAGCTGTTTTCAATTTTTTTTGCTTTCAGGAAACGTGCACACTCTTAAAAATTATTGTGACTTTCCCAAAGAACTTTTGTTGGTATACTCCATGGTGTACTCCATGTACTGAGAACATTTATTTTTATTTTTTAAAGACTTATTTATTTATGCATACAAGAACTAAACTGAGAATGTTTAAACCTTTTTATTATTTTTGTTAATGTATATATTTTCAAATATACACACAATAAGTTTACCGTTTTAACCATTTTAAACATACAGTTCGGTGACATTAAGTAGTCACATGGTTGTTTGTACAACCATCACCACCGCCCATTTCCAGAACATTTTTCTTCTCACAAAACTGCAAATTTTTTTTTAAGATTTTATTCATTTATGCATACAAAAACTGGGGTACAGGCCAGAGGCATGGGGCGTTGAGAGGATCCACCAGAGAGAGTGGGGAACAGAACAGGCAGACTGACTGAAATACACTGCTGAGGGGAGCAGTGGGCAAGGCAGGAGAAGTCTGCTGTCATGTGTGTCCTTTCCCTGGCCGGTGGCAGGAATTGAACTCGTGCTGCTGTGGCTGCAGTTTGCCTCATAGTGCGTTGCTTAATCCATTGCGCCACCAGGAAGGCTCCAAAACTGAAAATATTTTAAACAAGTAACACCATTAAACAAATAACATCTCAGTCCTCTCAACTTCCTCTGGTTTTTGTCTCTAAATTTGACTGCTCTAGCTACTTCATGTAAGTGAAGCCATTAGTTTTTGTCCTTTTGTGATTGCCTTATTTTGCTTAGCACAATGCCTTTAACATTCATCCATATTGTAGCATGTGTCTGAATTTCCTTCCGTTTTAAGACTGACTGGTATTCCATTGTTTGCCACACTGTTTATTCATTTGTTTGTTGCTCGGCGCTTAAGTTACCTCCCATCTTTTGGCTGTTGTGAGTAATGCTGCTATAAACATATCTCTTGAAGACCCCTTTCAGTTCGTTGGGACGTATACCCAGGTGTGATATTGCTGGGTCATGTAGAAATTGTAAAGGGTTATTTTTTTGAAGAACAACTTACAATACATCGGCTTACATTTCCCCTAGTAGTATACCACATCCTTCCTAACACTTATTTTCTGTTGTTTTATCTTCTTTGGAGATATATCTATTTAGGAACTCTGTTTTTTCAACAGGTTTGTTAGTTTGCTATTGCTGAGTTATAGGATAAACTGAGCAAAGTTTAATACCTAAAATTATATGAGCACATGTGTAATTAACTGCCAGAGCAGGAGTATCATGTCCTGCAGAGAAAGAATAAGGGTAAAAATGAAAACTAACAGTAGTATTATAAGGAAGAAGTTTGAAGAAGTGAAATCCCTAAAAATCTTGGGGACTCCAAGGGACCCACAAGACATACTTTGAGTATCTCTAGTTAAAAGTGATAGTGCTTAGTGAAAAGAAATACATTACACTGCAAATGAAATGTTAAAAAGGCTTAAAAACAATATGATAATTCAAATTCTTATAGTGGGGCTCCAATTTAGAGTAAAATGAATTTATTTTATTATGAGCTAAGTGATTTCAAGTAATTTATCAATGATATGCTTTAGATCTCCAACATTTTAATATATATTGGTTTTCTTTTTTTTTTTCTTTTTCTTGGTTCTATTTAAAAAATTAGATTTGTTAGAGGAAAGGGAGAAGACCCTTGAATAGACACAAGCCCACATTGGTTTTCTTTCTCTAAAATTGAGAAAAATTATGGGAAGTTTACCTACTTTAGTATACGAGTTGAAATTCATATCGATACCTTTGGTTTAGAAATCCCTTCTTGTACCTTGGTAAACAGTAAAGTAAATTGCAGATTTGTTCTAATGTGCTATGAAACTACATTAACAAATTTAAAATGTGCTTTTGTAAATCTTTAAACAAAACTATTCCCAGTCTAACCTTTATGCCCTGAGAATTCCACAAACATTCAAATGGCTTTTTAGTACATTACAAAGCAGAGTAAAATGTCATATTTAACTTAGAGTAGATGAGAACCAATGTATAAATATTGCAGTGTGAGCAGTTTCACCTTAGCTTACACAATATATTTGAGAATAATAGCCAGAGGACTTTTACACTAATATCAGAGGAATTGATAAGAAAGAAAGAGACAAGATTTATGGATTTTCTTTGTATAAGAAAAATGTTTTTCTTCAGCATATATGTGAGAAAACGTTCTTTGGAACAGAAAGGTTGCCTTGGAATAAATTTAACCAAAGAAGTGAAAGACTGTATACTGAAAACTAAGACACTGTTGAAAGAAATAGAATACACAAAGAGATGGAAGGGTATTCCATGTTCCTCATGGATTGGAAGAATTAACATTGTTAAAATGGCTCTATTATCTAAAGCAATATAGAGATTGAATGCAATCCCTATCAAAATCCCAGCAGCATTCTTCACAGAAATAAAACAAAACAAGATTATGAAATTTATTTGAAACTAAAAAACTAATAGCAAAAACTTTCCTTTAAAAGGAATAAAAATGTAAATATCATGCCCCCCCCAACCTTAAACTATACTAGAGAGCAATAGTAATGAAAACAGCTTGATATTGGAATAAAAATAGACCCAGAGATCAATAAACAGAATTGACAGTTCAAAAATAAAGCCACACAGATGCAAAGAACTAATTCACAGCATAGGAGACAAGAACTTATAACTGAGCAAGGAAAATCTGTTCAATAAACGCTGTTGGAAAACTGGACACCACATACAAAGTATGAAATTAGACCACTATCAAACATCAGTCACAAAAGTTAAGTTAAAAAAAAAAAAAGAATCACAGGCTTGAATGTAAGACCTGAAACCATAAAATACATAGAAGCCACAGCTAACAGATTTCTTAATATCTGTCTTAGAGAGGTGTTTAGATACATGACTAATGGCAAGATAAGCAAAAGTAAACAAATACGACTACATCAAACTAAAACCTACACAGCAAAAGATCTCTGAATCAAAATAAGAAGACATCCAATAGAATGAGGGATCTTTACACATCATTCAACAAAGGGTTAATATCTAAAATATGCAAAAAAAGTCATAAAAGTCAACAATAAGGACCTCCCTGGTGGTGCAAGGTGTTAAGTCATAGCACTGTGAAGCTATCTGCAGCCACTGCACCGGAGTTTGATCCCCGGCCAGGGAGGGGACCCACATGATGCAGCAGACCTCTCCTGTCTTGCCCACTGCTCCCCTCAGCAGTGTGTTTCAGTTGATCTGCCTGTTCTGCTCCCCACTCTGTCTCTGGTGAATCCTCTTATCCCCAACACCTCTGGTCTGTACTCTAGCTCTTGTATGCATAAATAAATAAATCTTAAATAAAATAAAATAAAGATAGTCACTAGGCACATGAAAAACTATTCATCCCTTATAAGAGAAATGCAAGTCAAAACAACAATGAGCTATCACCTCACACCTATGAGAACAGTTATTTTTCAAAAGAAGAAACTGAAAGTGTTGGAGAGAATGTAAAGAGAAGGGAACATTTAAACAGTATTGTTGGCAATGTAAATTGGTGCAGCCATTATGGAAAGCAGTGTGGAAGTTCTTCAGAAAAATTAAAAATTGAAATTCTATATGATCCTTTATCCCACTTCTGGGTATTTACCAGAAAAATACAAAAATACTAATTGAATATATATGTAGCTAATGTTTTTTGCAGTACTATTTTCAATAGCCAGTAGCTGAAAACAAACTAAATACCTATTGACAGACAAATGGATACAGATGTGTTACAAGCATGCACTGGAACACTATTCAGCTATTTTTAAAACAGCATTTACAATAACATGAACCCACCTAGCAAGAATTAGGCTTAGTGAAATGATCCAGAGAGACAAACATTGTAGTATTTCTCTCATGTGGTAAAGAAAAACAGATGAACTAAATAAAACAAAAGTAAACTTTGTACTGTAAGTTCAAGTAGTGGTTACCTGAGAGGAGGGGATAGATATGGCCTGGTAAGTGGTGAACTTACTGTAGTATATACATGTGTTGGTTCTCAATGGTGAACACCTGAAACTTATATAATATTATTATGCAGTGTTATTTCAATTAGAAATGAAAAGAATAGAAAGGTTTCATGTTCTTTTGTCAACTTCCTTGAAAGATAAAGTGTGAAATCTGTACTTTGGCACTCTGTCTCAGAGTAAGAAAATTGTGGTCACTCTTCAGCTAACTTATCTTTGTAAATCATAACTTAAGCCCATAAATTGGTTCTCTATGTTGCTGAGATTTTTTAAAATACCATGTAATTATGTAGTTCTGCCATTTTTTTTTATTACTGAAGTTGGCATAGTAAAATTAAACTTGACTTTGTGTACTCGAAAATGAATACTAATATATAATCTACTCAATTGAATTTTAATTTTGCTTTGATTTAGTATTTCTGTTTCCCAGTGTTATTGCTATTCTTAAATGAACCTTTATCTGTGGCATTAAGGTGCTATAGATATGTTACAAAATTTTTTCTTTTAATTGTTTCATAGTGTTCCCTTTTTTTGGTATAAATTTTTATTGAGGTAACATTGGTTTTCAACACTATATGATTTTATTAATTCTATAGGGTTTTTCATTTATTTTAAGGATCTTATTTTCCTGTTTTTTCAGATTGAAGATAAAACTTTCCAAGTCCTTGGTGATCTCTATGTGGAGGATAACAGCACTTACCTGAAATGTTCTGTTAATGGAGCTGCTAGTAAAACTAAGCTAATTATCCTGGAAAACACTATTTACCTATTCTCCATGGTAATATCTCTTCTGTAAAACAACACTGTTGGGGTTTGAGGGGAAGTTGTCTGACCAGAGGCATTCCACTGAAAGAGATTAGAAATATACCACTTCCCAATCACTGCTATGACCTTTTTTCTCTCCTCCACTCAATTTTCGTTGTTACTTTCTTGCTTTCTCTTGTTTCCCATAAACTCCTTTTGCTTATACAATGTCACTGATAGGCATATCCATTTCTTCCTTTAATTCTGAAACCTGTCCTTACACCCTTTTTGTCAGAGTTTCTTCCTGCTGGGTGGGCAGTGTTCTCAGGTATTTGATACCTGAACACCTTCTTCAACCACCATCCTCCAGGTACTGGGGACTGGGAGGAAGTGGCCACTGGGAGAGGAGTTTGGATGGAATATTCATTTTGTCAGGAAGGCAGCAGTGGGAAGGTGGATGTGTTGTTAGTTCTGGTCTCTTAGCAATGAAAGAGTGGGTAAGGCAAGCTTTGCATGGATTTAGTAAAGAGTTTGTTTCCTAACCCAGTGCTTTCAGTTAGGACTTTCTGCCCGATGAGCCATTAACATTCTGCATGAGCAAAAGAGAATGTGTTATCAGATCTACTCTAGCCTCTCCAGAGTCTTTGCAACATTTGGAAACCATCTTATAGGTCATAGTCCTTTATGACAAGACGCCTGTAATATTCTAGTAATTAAACTACTGTATGTGGAATCAAGGATGATCTCATCTCATTTTTCCAGCCACTCCTTTCCAGAGGCAGTTGTGCTGTAGCAATATGATGGTAAAGTAGGTAAATGGAGTGGTGAAGAGCATGAATTCTGCAGTGTGAGGTTGCTTTGAGTCAAATCCTGGCCCTTAGTATCTGCAAGCTTGAGCAAGTTAAACTCTGGGTTTCAGGTCCCCCAGCTATAAAACAGAATAGGATTGCTCCCATAATTAATGACATGATTTATATAATTATTAAAAACAGTTTCTGGTGTCGACTAAGCACTTGATAGTAGGGAGGTTACTAAAAATCACCTCTGTACCATGGTTGTGTACAGTTATATCCTGGTACAGTTACTACAAAAAAGAATTCCTTTACAATGGGAATCCAAGACTGAAAGGGGTTTAGTAATTTAAATTAGCTCAAGGTCACAAAGCTACTGTAGAAGGCTAAAATTATTTTTTTAAAGATTTATTTATGCATGCAAGAGCTGGGGTGTAGGCCAGAGGTGTGGGGTTGAGATGATCCACCAGAGACAGACTAGGGAGCAGAACAGGCAGACCAACTGAAATACACTGCTGAGGGGAGCAGCAGACGAGACAGGAGAGATCTGCTGCACCACGTAGGCCAGCTCCCCTAGCTGGGATCAGAGCAGTGTGACAGTGGCTTCATAGTGCTGAGACTTAACTCCCTGCCACTAGGCAGGCCTAGAACCCTAAAAATTATTACAGATAGCTAACATTTAATAAATGTTTTAACAATCTTCACTGTATATTAGTAAAAATAAAATGATATGGTCCTGATGGAAGGTTTCACTTTCCATTGTCTTTTTTTATAGAAAGGAAGTGTTCAGATTGACATTCCAGTCCCCAAATACTTATCTTTGGCGATCTCAGAAGGAACGCAGGGAGACACCATAGCTCCAATGACGGGAACCATTGAAAAGGTAATAGCATCAGTGTGTAGAACAACATTCAGTAAGGCCCAGTAAATGTCTGTGCTGAACTTAGTCACATACATCCTTTCTCCCTCTGTAAACCTTGCTCATTTCAAGAAAACATCCATTTCAAGAAAACAAGAGGATCTATGATAGATTCAAGTTAAATATATAGTCTTCAATGAAATTACCCATATACCTAATTTATAATAAAGATTGTTGATTTTGAAAGTGGGAATTTACATCAAATTATACTTAGTTTTCTTTTTATGATTAAAACAAAGCATTCACCAAGCATTGTCAAAGTTTGTTTTTTAAATATTTGAATGTAGTAACATCCCCTCAAATTCATTTAAATCTTAAAATATCAATTCTCTATTTTTAGTACCAAAAAACAGGCAGAAGAAAATAAGTTGTGTAAGTAATTTCACCCACTACTCACTGCTGAAATGTTTGCCCTAGGGGGCATATGAGCTAGAGACTAGGAGACTTCGGTCTACCTTTAGCTCAGTCAGTCAAAGTTCCCCCAGACCGCTCATATATGGACATTCCTGCAAAGGGTCTTATATTTAATGATGTACATTTCCCCCATAACTGTCTCCAGAAGCCAGCCCATTGAATAAATGAAGCACTGCTAAATTATCAACCAGCATTTCAGGAGTGTTTCTCAAGTTTTCCACAATTTTAACACTACACATTGACTTTAGAACCTGAATCCACTATATGATGTTTCAAAAAACTCCTTGATGATCATGTTAACCAAGAAGACCCTGAGAGATTAGAGGATATATAAGTTCATTTGTACATAAAAAGGAAAGTAGAGATTTTTTTCCTAAGGTTGTCAGTCAAGTTTCTTTTATATGATGTCACCTGTACTTTTACTACACAGACCCTGAAGATTTGAAACACTGTCTTAGGCAATGTAAAAACTAGAAAACCAGACAAGCCCAATATTCTGACTATGATGAAAATATGTTAGTATTAGTACCCTGTTGGTGGTATGTCTTCTCTGTAGATTCACAGGGGAAGAGAAGATCCTGAGATATATAAGGCATATTCATCTGAGTCAAGCAAATCTATATGGCTTGAGGGTGGGGACCGGAGGCTAAGCAGTGGCTCTACTGCTCCCTTACCCCCACTGTCAACAGAGCCCACAGTGCCAGGTTAACCTATGGGTCTCCAGTTTGCACCAGCACATTAACCTTTGGAAGACAACCACATGCAGGCTCAGTACATTTATACTCCAGCTTTGTGAACCACGAAGGACCTTGTATCTTTCAATATTAACCTGCCATTCTGAATTGTAGGTGTTTGTAAAAGCTGGAGACAAAGTAAAAGCTGGAGATTCTCTAATGGTTATGATTGCCATGAAAATGGAGGTAAGTGAAACCACAGGTAAACGTTGGGAGCTATCAAACCTAACTGTTAAGTTAATACCATTTAAAATATTAAGAGCCATGGATTGAGGAGGCATTAATGTCAGGAAACAAAACTAAACCATCCTTCTCTTAAAATACATTTTCATTTTAATGTAATGCAGTTTAATCAAATGACAGAAACCAGTCATTTCTGTTTCTGAAATTAATGAAATCATCAGTAGCTTAGATTCACACATTATCCCAACTGAATGCTAACTATTGGTATTATCTGATATCAAACTTAGAATGCCATATATTCCAGCCACCTGGGGAGTTTTTGTTGTTGTTTTAAGATTATTTATGCATAAAAGAACTGGGATGTAGGCCAGAGGTGCAGGGCATGAGAAGATTCACCAGAGACAGAATGGGGAGCAGAACATGTGGATTTACTGGAATACACTGCTGAGAGGAGTAGTGGGAGAGGCAGGAGAGGTCTGTTGTGCCATATGTGGATTAGCTCACGGCCAGCCGGGGATTGAAATCAGGCCATAGTAGTGATAGTGTGAAAGTGCTGAGACTTAACCTCTATGCCACAGGGAGACCCAACTTGGGGAGTTTATTTTTTTAACTCTAGTATGTCTTTATTTTTTTAATATATATTTTACATTATTTTTCATTTTTGTACAGTGTATATTTCTCATCCCTGTGAAATTTCCATCGCCAATTCACCTGTGCACCATTACCATAGTCCCTTGTGCTCTTCCCACCCATTTTATTCTTTCTCCCTACTCCTTCTGGAGGGTGTCTCAGATTTATAGTTGTCTGTTGATTTTGATTTTTAATTTACTATAATTAATTTTTTTCCTTAGTCCCTTGTTTGTTTCCTCTACATTCTTCCGATAAGTGAAACCATCCAATATTTTTCCTTTTCTTTCTGGCTTATTTCACTGAACATAATCCCTTCTAGCTCTATCCATGATCGCAGCATAATATTCCATTATGTATATGTACCACATCTTCTTGATACAGTTATCTATTTTTGGGCATTTGGGTTGTTTCCATAGCTTGCCTATTGCAAAAAGTGCCATGATAAACATAGGTGTGCGGGTGTACTTTTGAATCAGTGTTTTTGTGTCCTTTGGGTAAATTCCTAGGAGTGGGATTGCTGGATCATATGATAGCTCCATTTTTAGTAGTTTGAGGAACCTCCCTATAGCTTTCCATAGAGGTTGGGCCAGTTTGCATTCCCACCAGCAGTGTAGTAAGTAGAGTTCCTTTTTTTCCACATCCTCGCCAACATTTGTGGTTGCTAGTTTTTTTGATATGTCACTGGTGTGAGGTGGTACCTCATAGGGGTTTTGATTTGCATTTCTCTGATTACAAGAGATGTTGAGCATTTTTTTATGCCTGTTGGCCATTTGTATCTTCTTTGGAGATTCAGCCCTTCTGCCCATTTTTTGACTGGATTGCTTACTTTGTTTTTGTTTAGTCTGATTAGCTCTTTGTAGATCTTTGTGATAAGACCTTGTCAATAGTGTTGTGTACAAAAATTTTCTCCCAATTGATGGGTTGTCTCTTTGTTTTGGTTAATGTGTATTTTACTATACAAAAACTTTTTAGTTTGATGTAGTCCTAGCTGTTTATTTTTTCCCTCACTATCTTTGCTTTAGGTGCTGTGTCTTTAAAGATGTTACTGATATGCATGTCATGTAGAGTTTTGCCTACTTTTTCTTCTATATATTTTATAGTTTCAGGTCCTATGTCTAATTCCTTAGTCCATTTTGAGTTGGTTTTTGTGCACAGTGTGAGGCAGTAGTCTAGTTTCTTTTCTTTTTTTTTTTGCATGTAGCAGTCCAGTTTTCCCAGCACCATTTATTGAGTAAACTGTCCTTGTACCATTTTATATTCTTTTGCTCCTTTGTCAAAAATTAGTTGTTCAGGGCCTCCCTGGTGGCGCAATGGGTTGAGCGCCACACTGAAGCTTCCACAGCCACTGTAGTGAGAGTTCGATCTCAGGCCAGGAAGGAAGAGACCCACATGGCACAGCAGACCTATCCTGCCTTGCCCGCTGCTCCCTTCAGCAGTGTAGTTTGGTCCTTCTGCCTGTTCTACTTTCCGCTCTGTCTCTGGTAAATCCTCTCACCCTCTGCCTCTGGCCTGTACCCCAGCTCTTGTAGGTATAAATAAATAAAATCTTTTTTAAAAAAAATTAGTTGTTCATATATATGTGGCTTTATTTCTGGGTTTTCTGTTCAATTCAATAGATCTGTGTATCTGCTTTTGTTTTTAAAGATTTTATTTATGCATACAAAACTAGGGTACAGGCCAGAGATGTGGGGGGTGAGAGGTTCCACCAGAGACAGAGTGGGGAGCAGAACAGGCAGATCAACCAAAGTACACTGAGGGGAGCAATGGGTGAGCAGGAGAGGTCTGCCGAACCATGTGGGTCCCCTCCCTGGCCGGCAGCAGGGATCCAACTCATGCTGCAGTGGCTGTGGTTTGCTTCATAGTGTGTTGCTTAACCCACTGCACCACCAGGGAGGCCCCTGGTTTTGTTCCAGTACCATGCTGTTTTAATTATTTATGGCTTTTTAATATAGCTTGAAGTTTGAGCGTGTGATGCCTCCATTTCCCTTATTTTTAGTTAGGAGAACTTTGGCTATACGAGGGCTTTTTTTGTGGCTCCATATGAATTTCATCAGTATTTGTTCTACTTCTTTGTTCATATTTCTATGCCATTGAAATTTTCATTGGGGGCCTCCCTGGTGGCGCAGTGGGTTGAGCAACGCACTGTGAGGCAGACCGCAGTCACTGCAGCGTGAGTTCGATCCCTGCTGCCGGCCAGGGAGGGGACCCACATGGCGTGGCAGACCTCTCCTGCTGTGTCCGCTGCTCCCCTCAGCAGTGTACTTCCGTTGATCTGCCTGTTCTGCTCCCCGCTCTCTGTGGTGAATCCTCTCACCCCCCACACCTCTGGCCTGTACCCCAGTACTTGTATGCATAAATAAATAATTTTTTTTAAAAAATGAAATTTTCATTGGAAGAGCATTGAATTGTAGAATGGCTATTTTAATAATAATTCTTCCAATCTGTGATCAGGGGATGTCTTTCCATTTCTTTGTATCTTTTTCTATTTCTTTTAAGAACATTTTGTAATTTTCTTTGTAAATGTTCTTCACCTCTTTTGTTAGATTTATTCCCAATTATTTGATTTTTTTGTTGTTGTTTTGGTTATAAAAGGGATGGTTTTCTTGATTTTTTCTTCTTCAAACTGGTTGTTTGTATATAGAAAGGCTACTGATTTTTGCATATTGATTTTGTATCCTGCTACTTAACTAAACTGACTGTTAATTTGATTAGATTTTCTGTGGAGTTTTTGGGATTCTCTATGTTTATTATCATATCATCTGCAAATAGCAATTGTTTTACTTCTTTCCCTATTAGGATTCCTTGTATGTCTTTTTGTTGTCTTACTGCTCTGGCTAGGACTTCCAGTATTATATTGAAAAGTAGTGGTGAGAGTGGACATCCTTGTCTTGTTCCAGATATCAACAGAAAGGTCTTCAGTTTTTCACCATTGAGAATGATATTGGCTATGGGTTTGTCATATGTAGCCTTTATTATGTTGAGGTATGATCCTTCTCTCCTGAGAGTTTCGAAAGTCTTTATCATGAATGAATGTTGAACTTGTCAAATGCTTTCTCAGCATCTATTGATATGATTGTATGGTTTTTATTTTTCTTTCTGTTGATGTGTTAGGTTACATTAATTGACTTTTGGATGTTGAACCATCCTTGTGCCCCTGGAATAAATCCCACTTGGTCATGGTGAATTATCGTTTTGATGGATTGTTGGATTTTGTTGGCTAGATTTTTGCATCAGTATTCATTAGAGAAACTGGCCTGTAGTTTCTTTTTTGTGTTGTCTTTATTTGGTTTTGGTATTAGTATAATGTTGGTGTCATAAAACATATTTGGTGGTAATCCCTTCTCAATTTTTTGGAAGAGTTTGTGTAGGACAGGCGCTAGCTCATTTCTGAATGTTTAGTAGAATTCATTTGTAAAGCTGTCTGGTCCTGGGCTTTTGTTTTTGGATAGGGTTTGATTACTGTTTCAATTTTACTGCTTGTAATCAGTTTAGGTGTTCTATTTCTTCTTTGTCAAGCTTTGGATGATTGTATAGTTGCAGGAATTTATCCATCTCTTCTAGATTGTTGAACTTGTTTGCATATAACTGTTTATAGTAATCTGATTATTCTTTTGATTTCTGCTGAGTCTGTTGTAATTTCTTCTCTTTCATTTATGATCCTATTGATTTGTATTTTCTCCCATTTTTTTCTTTTGTGAGCCTGGCTAGAAGTTTGTCTATTTTATTTTTTTGAAGAACCAGCTTTTGGTTTCATTGATCTTTTGGATGGTCTTCTTAACTTCTGTTTCATTTATTTCTGCTTTAATTTTTCCTTTATTCTATTGGCTTTGTGTTTTTTTATTGTTCTTTTTCCAGTTCTTTAAAGTGGGAGATTAGGTTGTCTTGGGGAAGC
Organism: Galemys pyrenaicus; assembly: GCA_019455555.1. Classification (NCBI taxonomy): domain Eukaryota; kingdom Metazoa; phylum Chordata; class Mammalia; order Eulipotyphla; family Talpidae; genus Galemys; species Galemys pyrenaicus. The sequence continues at coordinate 4,150,340 of JAGFMF010011690.1, read as the reverse complement.
CAACCTGGGGAGTTTTTTTTTTAACATTTATTTATTTATGCACACAAGAGCTGGGGTACAGGCCAGAGTCACGGGAGGTGAGAGGATTCACCAGAGACAGAGTGGGGAGCAGAACAGGCAGACTGACTGAAACACACTGCCCAGGGCAGCAGCGAGCGAGGCAGGAGAGGTCTGCTACGCCATGTGGGTCCCCTCCCTGGCTGGCAGCAGCAGAGATCGAACTCCTGCTGCAGTGGCTGTGATTTGCTTCATAATGCGTTGCTTAACCCACCACGCCACCACAACCTGGGGAGTTTTTAAGATGTATTTTCCCATACCAATTAAATTGAATCTCCCAGAGTGAGGCCCAAAGTTTCCTAGGTAAGATTCTACTGTGGAGCTTGAGTTGAGTTTTACCAGCTAGATGAGAACTTCCCAGTTAGAGACCTTGAGTGGGCTGCAGTTGTGTTAAGTTAGTGAGGGTGACTCCTCCTAACTCCAGGCACACCATAAAAATGTGTTTCTAGATTATGAAAAGCATTGGGATGAATGATAGATGACACAGCGTCAAGACAGTTGGCTTCATTTTTCATCTAACTTTCTTGATATATGCTCAGTGCTCATTAGTTTCACAACTCTTATGTTTTGCCATGTCTTGTGTCTCTGCAGCATACTATAAAGGCTCCAAAGGATGGCACGATTAAGAAAGTGTTCTACCAAGAAGGTTCTCAGGCCAACAGATATGCACCTTTAGTTCAGTTTGAGGAGGAGGAGTCTGACAAAGGGGAAGCAAAATGAACTCCATTGAAAAAATGACCAGCTAAACTCCATCTTAAGTATGATATCTTTATACCAAAAGAAAGAAAGTGCCTTTTTGTTTTTCTTAGTGTCTACTAAACAGCAGTTTTACTAAATGATCATATGATTATGCCAAAACCTTTCATATTTAAGAATCATGAACTTGAATCACAAATACAATAAACTATCTCAAAATAGTTCTGATTAATAAAACTGAATTATACATTTATATTGGAAGCTAATATGGCATGTTTCTACCTTGAATTTTATATAATATAATATCTGTAGAAAAGTGGGAAGCAACTTGATCAAAATAAAATGGTTGGAAGAGAAAAGGTGGTTTAACTAAATGAATTCTTTCCCATTTATAATTATAATGAAGATGGACATGAACATATTTTAGAGACACATGCCATGGAATTAAATTCAACCAAGGTTTCGTTTTCACTAAAGAGTAACTTATTAGGCAGTTTAAAGATATAGATGGGGCCTCCCTGGTGGCGCAGTGGGTTAAACAAAGCACTATGAAGCAGACCACAACCACTGCAGCACGAGTTCGATCCCTGCTGCCGGCCAGGGGGGGACCCACATGGTGCGGCAGACCTCTCTTGCTATGCCCGCTGCTCCCCTCAGCAGTGTACTTCCGTTGATCTGCCTGTTCTGCTCCCCGCTCTCTGTGGTGAATCCTCTCACCCCCCCACACCTCTGGCCTGTACCCCAGTGCTTGTATGCATAAATAAATAAAATCTTTAAAAAAAAAATAAAGATATAGATGTTATTTGTTTCTTATCTCTTTGTTTGAAAAGTTCCTATCTAGACTGCTTCTGCTTTTATTATATTTTTTAAGCTTGTACAAACTAGATATGTTTATACAGATACATATGTATGTATACACACATTTAAGGTTTTATATGCACATATTTTATTTAAATTAATTTTGTTGTTATTTATTAATATTTAATTTGGATAAACTTGGAAAAAAAAAGTTACAGGAAGTGGATAAGTGTAAAAAAAACCTGACTATGCTGAATACTTTTTCTAAAAGTATTCTGTAATATTTTATTTATGAAAAATAGTATTTCAATTTCATTTCTTTACTTTTGTCTAGATTCTCTTGTCACTATTATTAACAGACATGCAACCCTTTATATTTTCACATATCCACTGAAGGGTTATTTGTTGAATTCGTTATGCATACATGACTATGTTAAATGTTATAGACAGTACAAAGGGATATAAAAGATGGTCTCTGTACTTAAGATGCCTATGATTTGATTGGGGAAATAAGACATAATCATGTCAAAAGTTATATAGAAAAGTATTAAGTCCAAAATTAATCTTTTCTCCTAGCTGCCAAGGAAGCAATTCCATTATCAAGAGAGTGGTAAGAAAGGTACCAAATACTAAAATTGAAAATGCTGAGCTTTCAAATAAATTTGATTACACAGCTTAGTCAGAATGTCCATTTTTCCAAGAATCCAACATGAAACTGAATATCCTAAGAGGGGTTTGACTGGGGGGAGATGGATGTCATGTGATGCAGAAAATTGGTATTTTAGGAGCGAAGGAGAGAATGCTGTGGGCAGATGAGATTGAGTTAAGTTTCATAAAGGAAGGAGAACCCAGGGGCTGTAGTGGAAGGTGGGAGTTAGAAACCGAAATAAAGGAGCAGAACTTCACTGTTGAAATGACTAGAATATGTTCTATATCCAGGAGCAGATCTGCTTAACTGGAATAAGGGGTTGGGAGTGGGGGGGTCTAAAAGAAAATTTGTGAAATTTGAGATGGGCAGATTGTAATTGGCATGGAATAATAGATTTGAATTTTACTTTTCAAGTTTTTTTTTTTCCACAAAGTTGGATATTTGCATACCCTATGGCCTAGCATCATGCTTATAGAAATTTTTAAATACTCTTTGTGCACCAAAAATCTTCACAGCCATGTAACCCATAATAGTGAAGCATTAGAAAAACTCAGAGTTGTTTGGCAGGAGGAGTAAATAACAGGTATGACACACAATGGAGTACTGTGTAACAACAAAATAGGTAGATTAAGGTATCAACATGGGGCCTCTCTGGTGGCACAGGCATTAAGGTCTCAGTGTATCAAGTTATTGCTAGCCACTGCAGCATGAGTTCAATCAATGGCCAGGGAGCTAACCCATATGGTGCAGCAGACCTTTCCAGTCTCACCTGTTGCTATTCTCCACTGCAATGTATCTCAGTATAATCTGCCTGATCTCTGCTCCCAACTGTCTCTGGTGAATCCTCTCATCCCCTGCAGCTCTGGGCTATACCCCAGTTATTGTATGCATAAATAAAAATAAATCTTTTAAAAAAAAAACAAAAGAATATCAACATGGATGAGTCTTAGAATCATAATACAGAGTGAAATAGCATGTCTCAGAATACACACAGTATGGTTCTACTTCTACAGACTTCCAAAATCAACAATACAGTGTATTTATGTGTATGTAGGTATATATGTATGTATATATGTGTGTGGTAAAACTATATTCTTAATGCAAGCTACTTTTAATATTCAGATAATAGGGTTGGATGGTTGGTTGGTTTACATTTATTATACAGTTATGTTTCATAACTTGTTACATATAAACTTTATAATTCAAGTAATTTTTTAAAAGTTCATCTGTCAACAGTATACAAGTTAAATGGAAGAATGGACTAGAGGTTAGAAGACTATTTAGGAAGGAATTCTTACAGATAGTTAGGCATGGCGTGATAAAGGACAAAGGCATATAGACCAGTGCTTTTTAAACTATATTTTTAGCAACAGAGCCTTTTTACCTCTCCAAAAAAAATAATACTTAATACAAGGGGAAAAAGCAAAGGTACTTTGGTAGAAACTTGGGGTGGCCCTATGCTCCCTCTCATATTCTTTTTTTTTTTTTAAAGATTTATTTATTTATGCATACAAGCACTGGGATATAGGCCAGAGGTGTGGGGGGTGAGAGGATTCACCACAGAGAGCGGGGAGCAGAACAGACAGATCAACGGAAGTACACTGCTGAGGAGAGCAGCGGGCACAGCAGGAGAGGTCTGCCGAGCCATGTGGGTCCCCTCCCTGGCCAGCAGCAGGGATTGAACTCGTGCTGCAGTGGCTGAGGTCTGCCTCACAGTGCGTTGCTCAAACCACTGCGCCACCAGGGAGGCCCCTCCCTCTCATATTCTTAAGTGGAATAAGAGAGGTCTTCTCTATTTCATTGCTGATCACAGGTAATTATGTGTATAAAAGGAATTCGATGGCAGCTAAGCTCATTTACTGAAATCTTAGTGAAATTCTTTAAGAGCATTGCCAATTGTGGTGCTGTGTGAGCAGAGTTCCTTTGCATCTGTTTCCTCTATAAACAGAGCATTTGCTGAATACCAGGATCTCTGGGAAGAAAAGATGGTAAAAAATGGTTTTTTGCCTCTGCCCTAATATATGGGAACCAATTCAGCTGCACAGAAAAATGTAATGTGTTTGGAAGTGAGATGCACCATATACCTGTGCAGTAGTAGGTGCTCTGGGCGGGTTGGGTGAATGGAGTAATAAATTCTACTCTGGGTCAAGAAGCCGAGGGAGAAGCAAGGACATATGAACTGGACTTTGGAAGATAGCCATTTGCCAGATGGAGAAAGAGGTAAGACAAGGCCATTGCAGGGAGAGGGACTAGCAAGGGCTAATAATAACAGGGAGGTGTGAAAGTGCACACAGGGTTCAGGCACAGAGCAATCCAGTGGGAGCAGGCGTGGGAGCGGGACCACAGGGCTTCGGCAGAGAGCTGGAGAGGGGGCTGCCCAGCAGGGAAAGGACTTCATTCTGGAGGCAGTGGGGAGCTCTGGAGATTTTCAAACAGACAAACTTTTCGAAGTTATTTCTGTCTACAGTCTGGAGTACAGCTTGAAAGTGGAAAGAGACTGGAGACAGTGACTCTAAAAGAGGCACCAAATACGGAAGCCTGGGCTGGGTGAGCCCGGTAGAAAAGACTTTGATTCACATCCCCTTGACTTAAAAGTAACTCTAATTTTGGCAAAGATCCATTTGTAGAAAGGGATAAAAAAAAAAAAAAACGGTTGGAAGAAAACTTTGCTATCTGGGGCCTCTCTGGCACAAGGGGTTAAATCTCAGCACTATGAAGCATCTGCAGCCACCACAGCACCATTGGGTCCCCAGCCAGAGAGTCAGAGAGGTAACCCACATGGTGCAGCAGACCTCTCCTGCCTCACCCACTGCTCCCCTCAGCAGTGTATTTCACTAGATCCAACTGTTCTGCAACCCTTTACCTCTGGTGAATCCTCTTTACCCTTTCCTGCACATGTGGCCTGCACCCCAGCTCTTGATGCATAAATAAATCTTTAAAAAAAAGAAAACTTTGCTATCATATACCAGATGCTCTGTGTTCAAGTCTATAATAATCAAGAAAACAAAAATTTTTTAAAAGATTTTGTTTATTTATTTATGTATACAAAAGCTGGGGTACAGACCAGAGGTGTGGGGGGTAAGAGGATTCACCAGAGACAGAGTGGGGAGCAGAACAGGCAGACTGACTGAAACACACTGCTGAGGGCTGCAGCGAGCTGGCGAGGCTGGAGAGGTCTGCTGCACCACGTGGGTTCCCTCCCCAGCTGGTGGCAGGGATGGAACTTGTGCTGCAGTGGCTGTGGTTTGCTTCATAGTGCGTTGCTTAACCCACTGTGCCACCAGGGAGGCCCCTGGTTTGTTTGTTTTTAAGATTTATTTCTTTATTCACACAAGAACTGGGGTACAGGCCAGAAGTGTGGGGAGTGAGAGGATCTACCAGAGACAGAATGGGGAACAGAACAGGCAGATCAACTGAAACACACTGCTGAGGCAGGCAGCTGGCAAGGCAGGGGGTGGATCCCCTCGCTGGCCGGAGGCAGGGATGGAACTTGTGCTGCAGTGGCTGTGCTTTGCTTCATAGTGTGTTGTTGACCCACTGCGCCACCAGGGAGGCCCAAGGAACCAAAATTTAAGAGCCCTGATTGTTACGAGGGAGGCCACCTTGTAGTCAAAGCCACTTTGGACCTAAAATTTCTTCCTTTCAGACCCTAACTTAGTTTCTTACTGTAGTGTCATACGCAAGTCCTAACCTCTGAGCATCATCTGTAAAATGGGAGTGACACTGTTACCTCATAGGCTTGTTTGGAGATTAAATAAGAAAATGTAGAGGTTGCTTTCAGCACTGTGCCTGGAAAATCATTTATATGCAGCTGGTAGTTGTTATTAATTTCTAGCTCCAGCTATTGGTTGAGAGCATTTAAGAAACTGCACTAAATTCAACCCAGCTGTTTACTCTTGCCAACTAAATTCCCAGGCCCTATAATGGTGGAAAAATCCAGCCTGGTCATACATTACCCTGTCCTCTTTTTGCTCCCTTCGTCGGCTCTAGCCTGCTGCAGTGTCACCCAGGCACTTGTCAATCAGCAGATTGTGGTGCTGTCCCCATAGCTTCCATCACCCCCTCCCCCTGTGACAGTCAGGCTGCCAGATTGGCAGGTCCTGGAGCCTGTGCGCTTGCGGGACAGCAGCATGCCCAGAAGCAGCCCAGTTTTGCTTAAAAGCTAGGTGTGGTCTTGATTTATTTGTTTTTTTTTTTTAAATAATTAAATAAGGATAGGAAAGTTTGTTATGACAAATGAGACCAAGTGCAAGAATCCATAGTGACAGTTCAGATGGTTTAATCATTAGTTTTAATGATTTATTTATTTATGCATACAAGCACTGGGGTACAGGCCAGAAGTGTGTGTAGGGGGGGGGTGAGAGGATTCACCACAGAGAGCGAGGAGCAGAACAGGCAGATCAATGGAAGCACACTGTTGAGGGGAGCAGTGGGCCAGGCAGGAGAGGTCTGCTGCACCATGTGGGTCCCCTCCCTGGCCGGCAGCAGGGATCGAACTTGTGCTGCAGTGGCTGTGGTTTGCTTCATAGTGCGTTGCTTAATCCACTATGCCACCAGGGAGGCCCGGTCTTGATTTATTTGTTCCTATTAGCTGTGTGTGTGTGTGTGTGTGTGTGTGTGTGTGTGTAGCTGGCTCTGGAAGGAAATGGTGTCGGGCCTCGGTTCATGGGAATCGCCACTTTAGCTGGGCAGTAAAATAGTAGGTCTCTTATCCAAACTCAGTGTCTTTTTTCTTCCACTATTGGCTCCTCTTCTCACTCTTGCATATTTACTGTTCTTATCCTTCAAGCAGTTCTCCTAAGCATATTAGAAGTTGAAATGTGCATCTATATTCTACCTGCTCATGTCACTCCTGTTATTGTTAAAATATTTACAGTATTGGGCCTCCCTTGGTGCTACAGTGGTTAATGTCTCAGGGCTATCAAGTTATTACTAGCCACTGTGGCCTGAGTTCAATTCCCAGCCAGGGAGGTGACCCACAGGGCACAGTAGACCTCTCCTGCCGCGCCCACTGCTCCCCTCAGCAGTGTACTTCCGATAGATGCACCTGTTCTGCTCCCCACTCTGTCTCTGGTGAATCCTCTCACCCCCTCTCCCCCACACCTCTGGCCTATATCCCAGTTCCTCTTCATAAATAAAATCTTAAAAAATATATTTACAGTGTCGATAGTAATATTTTGCACTTCTGTTGCACCTTTCATCAAAGGATCTTAAAAAGCATTCCTAGATATTCACACTAAGCTTCAAAGTACCCAAGAAGAAGAAAATGTGGCTAAAACTCTGGTGAGAAGGCAGAAGACAAATGTGCGCAAACGTTTTGCTCCATGTCTAAGAGGGAACGTTGGGTCAGTAGTCCCTGCCACTGTCACGCTGCTCCTGAGGGCTGGTGCCAAGGATCTTAAGCCTCGGTGTGGAGTCGGTTTTGAGTTGGTAGTTCTTCCCCACAGACTCCAGGAGACCCTGCCCAGGGAAGGCTGGGTGGGAGTCCTGACTGTCCCCATCTGTCCTCAGTGTTCTGGGGACTCCTTTCCTTCTGGACCAGGGGTGCCTGGCCATTAGCTGGTCATAGCTCTGATACCAGTGATTACCCTGTCACCTTGACATTTGTCTCCCATCTGCAGGATCCCAAGAATCAGAATAGCTGGCTGCCTCTAACTGGCTTAGTGTCCTGCAGTGAGCTGCAAGCATAGTGAGCACCGCCCCTTCAGTCTCCCAGTCACAGTCACAGCCCTGATGTAATTCCTCCCTCCTAAAAGGGCAACGTCATCCTCTGTACATACCACCCCTTATTAGCAGCGCGCTACACCCTTTGACTAGATTAGAAATAAATGCTCTCTATTCTGCAGGCAGTTGAAAACATTCTCTAGCTGAGTATCTTCTCATTCTCCACCTCCAAGCGAAGAACTTAAAGGGACCACAGCCCCGTACTTGCCCGACTGGAGGATTGCAATCGTCCTACTTGCCAGACCCGTCGTCCTTAAAAACTCAGTGCAGGGCCTCCCTGGTGGCGCTGTGGGTTGAGCAACGCACTATGAAGCAAACCGCAGCCGCTGCACCACGAGTTCGATCCCTGCCGCTGGCCCGGGG
>JAGFMF010011690.1:4069596-4133260 GCA_019455555.1 Galemys pyrenaicus | reverse complement strand
CCCCCTGGCCGGCAGCAGGGATCGAACTCGTGCTGCAGTGGCTGCGATCTGCTTCGTAGTGCGTTGCTTAACCCACTGCGCCACCAGGGGAGGCCCGAAAAATGAATATTCTTACAGATGACTTCCCCCCTCCTCATTGACAGGCTCCAGTACATGTAAAATTGCATGAAATAGTAAACAGTTTTTACTGTTAGGATCTTTCTCTATGTTCTCTTGGTATAAGACTATTGTCTCTGCTGTAGAGAAGATGCATCTTAAGGCTTACACATGGACAAGTGCTCACTATGTAGGTGGTAAAACAAGTGGCTTATTTAGGTTTTTTAAGTGATTTATGTTGGAGCTTTTTAACTCCCTACCAATCCTCTCTTCTCCCCTTGAGTATTCAGTTCAGTGCAATTCAGTTCATTGCAGAGAACACTAGGTCAGTGGGAGACACTCTAGGAAACCTAAAAATGTATGACACATGGTCCCTGCTCTTGGAGATCAAGTACTGAGTAGAGGAAAGGTGATAAGGACATCTAAGATGAAAGGCAAGAAGAGCTAAGTGCTCTAGAGATTTCAAACAGCCTACTAGGACTCTGCAACTATCTGTATGTATGATGGGTATCATGTCTGGCTTTAGGGTCTAGGGCACCTTTACAGTGGAAGTGTGTAGGTGTTGATAGAAGAGGAGATCTGTGGAAGGTAAAGATGGGAAATGGGGACAACGTGTTCTTGACAGAGAAGCACAACTATGAGGATATATATATGGAGTTGACCTTACACACTTGGGCTAAGCAATCTGTATAAGGCCACTGTCTTCATGTTTAACATTGAAACGTCACAGGTGCTTAACCTTGCACCACCAGGGAGGCCCACCCTAATACTTTTTATGGACGTAGTCAATTTGGGTTATTTTTTAGTTTATGAAGTGTAAAGAACAATTACAATTTTGTATAGGAGGCTACTTCACATACAGTAAAATGTAACAGGAAAGAACTGCTTCATTCTAAACCTAACTTTAAATGACTTTCTTCTGAAAACAAACCAAGTCCCTGCACTGTTAGACTCGCTGCTATTCTTTAGAAGTCCATGCATATGTCACCTCTTTTAGAATGAGCAACCACTTCTTGTCAAGTGCCCATCATGTGCTTTACTCATTACAGCCCCTGCCTTCTTTACTCTTCATACAATAATCTGATGTAGGTATTTTACAGACAATAAAACTGGGGTTTACAATAAGAAATATGCCAGCATCAACATTATAATAACTGATGGTCTAGTTCAAGAACAGATCCAGGTAACTCATGCTATTTTTTTAAATAATTATTTATTTATGCCTACAAGAGCAGGGTACAGGTCAGAGACTCAGGAGGTGACAGGATTCACCAGAGACAGAATGGGGAGCAGAACAGGCAGATCAACCGAAATACACTGCTGAGGAGAGCAGCAGGCAAGGCAAGAGATGGCTGCTGTGCCATGTGGGTCCCCTCTCTGGCCAGGGATTGAATTTATGCTGCTGTGCCACAGATGCTTCACAGTGCAGTGCTCAACCCACTGCACTACCAGGGAGGCTCTGGTAACTCATGCTGTTTTGCAAAGCATAGTCTCCCCTCTGCCTATAGTCCTGCTGGGTTTCCCAGATGCAGAGTTTTCCACATTGCCTGATCCTGAGTTCTTGGGGGTGGGTATCAAGGATGCTGGGACTGTTTTGGTTTTACTTTGTATTCTTAGTACTTCAAACAATGACTGATATGTAGGTATTCAATGAATGTTGAATTGATAACTGAAAGGGAACAATTATACTTCCTGGAATTTTGAGGAGAGCTCAGATTTTAAATTGGAAGGAAACCAAGACATTATTGATTCCAAACTTGATAGTCAGTGAAACTGAGGCTCCAAGAAGACAGGTGTGACTTGCCCAGTCATGAGGAGATTGGCCGAACTAGAACACAACTGTCTTAGTATGTCACTCTTTCATGTGATCCTATAGGCTATTTCAGAGGTTTCAAAGCTGATGCCACTCCTCCACTTATAAATTATTTAAAAGTAATATGGCTATTAAAAAAAAACAAAAACAAGGGATCTGATATCAAATAATGTAAAAATAACATTACAGGAAAAAAAAAGACCCAATTGCAGTGATTTTATAACACACAATTCATTCCTTCTTTTGAGAAGTCATCCAACTACAGGACTGGAGTCAAGTCTTAGATTCTTTGCAGCCACAACAACAAACAAATAAATGAAACACCTGACTCCTGAGTGGTAGACTAAGAACCTGGGCTTTGAGCCATACACTTCACCCAAGGTATGTGGACAGGTCACATGTCCCCAGCCTGAGTCTGGTGTTCTCTTACACATTTCACAGCTATGTTGTTACTCTGCAGAGCTGTATCCTATTGATCAGGAATGAAAATCATCTCTTCCTCTCTCCTAACTCCTCCTGCTGGCTGTTCTTTCCAGCCAGACTTGATCTGCCAATTGTGCTGTCACCAACACCTCACCAGAGCTACCTGTCAGGCCTGACCCTGGATCTTCATACTTTCTTCCTCCCTTCCCTATTATCCCCAACTCCCAGCCCCTTTTCTAGGTGAGGCTGTCAACAAAAACTGAGGAAGTGCCCTCTTCAAGTTCTCTAAAATTCTTTATTTTGTTTCAAAGTAGTGATCTATAGTCACAACATAGTCACTTCATCACTTCTGGTCAATTGAGAGTGATCATGTTCTAATTCATCTCTGAAGAACTTTGCCCAATCACCTCCTTTCCTGAATATCCTGAAGGGTTCTCTCTGGTCTCCCACAACACACTAGCTGATTTGGGCTTCACCTTAAGATCCCGTCACTGACATCATCTTTCTATATATTTATTCTCAATGTGATATTCTCACAATGTTAGCATTTTTGATTTTCTCTTTCAAGGTGCTGTAGGCTAACCTGGGCTTAACATAAATTTTTTAAAGTTTTACAGTATTTGTAAAGAAACCATCCCTTTTACAATACTCTTTTCAATCATCCCAAATTATTTCTTTGAAAAGTAGACATAGCTTGAAGGAAATGGAAAATGGTATTTACTTATTTACTGGGTAGGCCTGTAAAAACATCTGAAAGCCTTAAGTGTAAAATCTGTTTCAATGTTTCATGTCTTATTATTTTGATTAAAATAATTCTTGTGTAGAAATCAGAGTTATCAGGATGACATGTTTAGGGTTAAACAGCAAATTATTGGTGCTTTATAACTGTATATATATATATAAATAAATTAAATATTTATATATATCAAACAGTAACTTGTCCTCTTGCTATGCTTCAAATGAACTATGTTAGCCTCCCAAATGCTGTGTTCATATTTTCTATTGATTTTATATATTGATATTCCAGGGTTTCATTTACTTACCAGACTAAGAGTATTCGTACTGACATGAGTTGAGCATCTACGGCCTCAGTCTGGACTGCGTAATAGAATAGTTATAATACATGGTGACTGAGAACTTGAAATGTGACTGGTCCGGGTTAAGATTTTAAGTATAAAATATAGATCAAAGACTTACTATGAAAAAAAGAATGTAAAATGTCTTAATGATATTTTATATTGAATACATGAAATTCTGATATTTTGGGTATCTTGTGTTAAATATTAAAAATAAAATTAGGGGGCCTCCCTGGTGGCGCAGTGGGTTAAGCAACGCACTATGAAGCAAACCGCAGCCACTGCAGCACAAGTTCGATCCCTGCTGCCGGCCAGGGAGGGGACCCACATGGCGCAGCAGACCTCTCATGCTGTGCCCCCTGCTCCCCTCAGCAGTGTGCTTCCGTTGATCTGCCTGCTCTGCTCCCCGCTCTCTGTGGTGAATCCTCTCACTGCCCCCACACCTCTGGCCTGTACCCCAGTGCTTGTATGCATAAATAAATAAATCTTTAAAAAAAAAAATAAAATAAAATTAGGGGCCTCCCTGGTGGCGCAGTGGGTTAAGCAACGTATTATGAAGCAAACTGCAGCCACTGCAGCATGAGTTCTATCCCTGCCTCCGGCCAGGGAGGGGACCCACATGGCGTGGCAGACCTCTCCTATTGTGCCCGCTGCTCCCCTCAGCAGTGTACTTCAGTTGAGCTGCCTGTTCTGTTCCCTGCTCTCTGTGGTGAATCCTCTCACCCCCCACACCTCTGGCCTGTACCCCGGTGCTTGTATGCATAAATAAATGAATCTTTAAAAATAAATAAATAAAAATAAAATTAACTTTCTTTATACTTTAATGTCATGACTAGAAAATTTAAAATTTCTGATGTGCATCACACTTGTGGCTTGCGTTATATTTGTCAGATAGTACTACCTTAAACACTTTATACACAGAAGTGCATGAATGAGCAAATGAATGAGGCTGCTTGTACTTTCTTTAGCTTTGAGGAAAAATCACAATGGTGGAATCACAAAGGAAGAAATCAAACAAAATTAGGGTTTGATAGAAACATTACAATTCAACCCAATCTTCTCAATTTGTAATTGAGAATATTGAGTCCCAGAGAAATCTGCCTGTGGTATTTTCCTGAAAAAAAAAAAAAAAAAAAAAAGACTGGAATGTAAGGTGTTAATTCAGTACCAGTATTTCCTTTCATTATCAGTGGAAAATGCCTTGGGTATACTAAAAGTATAGAGGAAAATAGAAGTGTTTCTGCTACAATGATTTCAATGAATACACAATTTGCAAGTGACTACAGCTGTCAGACACCCAAGCAAAGTTGCAGTCTCATGGAGGAGAGACCAATCTGGACTGGGCAGAGTAGTCCAGCCTGGACACCTCGGGACAGTAGGATATTGTGACATCATCAGTGATGGTCCTGAATGGTTTACCATCGCTGAACCCAAGTCTCAGTGTTACTGCAAGTCCATTCCTCTACCATGAGTGTGGAGCAGCTAAAATCCACAGATCCACATGTACCTTCTTGAGGTGACAGACTGGCTCTGGTGAATATTCCCATTTTCCTGTTTAGAAGGGGACTCACTGGAATACTGCTTGTGTTGTGAAGAGAACAATAGTGTCTGGTTTCTTAGGAGTAGTTTCTGAGATTTATCCCTTGTCCTGATTAAGGATTTCTCTTCAAATAGTTCAGAATGTGTGGGAGGAGTGCCAGGCAGTCAGTGGTTTCTTTGGCTTCACTGGTAACATTTACAAGGGAGGGGAGAGCCAAAGGCGTCCACTTTTTCTCCTCCTCTGGTGACCTTGGCATAGCATGGGACTATGGCGCTTGTATTAGACTTCCTATGACTACACGAGCCCATTCCTGATCCTGAAGCCTGATCCTGTCTGCTTTACCCTTTAAAAAGCTACTATAATTCTACTATAATTCTAAATTGATAGAGCTTATCTCTCTAATATCATGTTTTACTCGAAATAGGTTACATTGGTCAGTCTCATTTACTTTTATATAAGAAGGTAAGCTTGAATTCAAGAAGCACATTTATGTAAATGTTGGGCAAAATTGAGTCCACCCAAGTTAAGTGTGGGAGGGTGGTGGCTGTGCATCCCAGACTAGTGTCTTTGAACTGCAACTATATATATACATAGTTACCCTGCAGGCTTAATTTTAGCTAGATGAACTACCAGAAATGTTAGCAATCTGTCTTTTCAGATTACTTTTGGTCTTTCTCCTTGCTAAAAGTCACATTTTAAAAGTATGGAATCCTTGGTTTACCTGTTTCCTTAAATGGAACTGCAATATTTTATCAGCAAATATATTTGTCTTATCATGAAATTTTAAGCATCTGAGGCAATATTTTCAAATAAATGTATGTTTAACCTTGAAAAATTAATTTGTCTATGTAGCTATAGATGTACAGTGAATATCTACGTGTCTTTTCTATACACACACATATAGAATAGTGGATTTCAGCTCAGTATTTCCATCTTTTTTTGTTATTGAATTGAGATTGTCCCTTTAGAAAACTATTTTGACAAATTGTTTTTTAAAATACTTCAAAGTCTTAACTTAAACACTTGACAAAAAAGTAATATGAACATGCTGATGAATATTCTTTAATTAATCACATATAAGTTCTGCTTTATCTTCAGGACTTTCCATTTTAAAAACAACCAGGGCAATTTTAACAAATATGTTTCTTTCACTCAATAACCAGGATTGAGTAATAAGTCTCCATTTCACATTCAGTACTGTAGCTCAGAAGTGCAATAATGGGTACAGTTGCTACTACATTTACCATCTGACCATATGGTATAAGATACATCTGCCAAGGAGACAGACATTCCTTTACAAGAACAATATAGGCACAGTCTTAAGGCAGATTGACAGACATCAATACATATCTTCTTTCTTTTAACTTACCCGGTAATTACCAAGTAGCTCATATATATATGTCACATGTGTTAGGCATTCACTTTTGATAATGAACACTCAAAAATGTGCACATGTGGGCCTCTGGCCTGGGGCAGTGCACAGTTTGGCAGAAGAGTGGTCACACTAATGGGAGATTATTATATGATGTCATAAGTGGGTTAGAATTTTATACAAAGTGTTACAGAATATATAGAGTAACATGTCCAACTACTGGAATTCAGGGATGGGTTCAAAAGACAATCAGAGAAGCTAATCTCTGTGTAGTATGAGGTTTTAATAGGAAATACAGTGTGGTGCATAAGAGAAGACTGTAGTTAGACTACCCATTTTAAATCTCAGCTCTACTACTTACTATCAAGAAAACTTTGGAACCAGTGAATCTTATTTAACTTCTCTATGCTTCAGTTTCTCTGTAGATGGGCATAATATCCTAGACATAGCTCACAAATTGAAGTGAGGTTTATGTGAGTCAGTATGAATTATGAGTTTAGAACAGTGCATGATGCCTGGAAAGCCCTCAGTCAGTTTTGGTTAGTATGTCAGGGATAGCAGAATGAGAAGAATGCAGATGTGGAAAAGTATGGCAGGCTTGGCTTGTTAAAATTAAAATATGAGGTGTATTTGTGTGGAAGGTGATGGTGAATGGCAAGGTGAGTAGATATATTATGGGAAGAAAGCCTTACATGACATAACAAAGAGGCTCCTGTTTATGAAGCCTCTGGAAAATTTTAAGGATATATTTCCATTATAGAAAGCTAACTCTAGAGCAGTGGGGAAAGTAGAGTGCAGAAGATAAGAGGTTACTGATAGGATGAGAAGAAATAACAGAGGCTTGCTAGTAGTAGGAGAGGGTGGATTCAAAAGTTTTTAGGAGGTAAAATTGATGAGATCTAGTGATAAATAAAAGAGGATCAGGGAGCAGGAGTCTTGGATTTCTAGTTTGTATGTTATGGTAAAATGATAGGGAAAAGTGGGCTTAAAAATAAGGTTTTGGATTTATTAAGATCAACAGGTCTCTGAAATAATCAAAATTACTGGTAGACCTGCCGCTTAAGACTTGGGAGTAAACAGATCTAGATTGCCTCAAGATATAGGTAGCAGTTGACTTTGTGGGAATGTGAGTGTGAGCATGATATAAGTTGAACACTGGATGAAGTTCAGGGATGGTTCTAATAAAGCTCAGTATTTAAAAATTCCAAAGAGAGTTGAGCCTGGAAAGGTCCCAGAAGGAGGAGGAAATGTAAAAGAAAGTGGAATCATAGAAAATAATGGAGAGGAAATTAAGGGAGGGGGTGTTCAAATGCCAGAGAGGTCAAGTAGAGTAAGAACTGTTCATGTTGTTATTAATTAGGAAAAAGCTGAAGAAAACCAATGAACTATATATTACTTCATCAAAGTAAAACAGAATAGGGAAAGACATAATACATGAATCTAGACTTTAGTTACTATTTCAGGTCAAATGCTAGGTGCATTCCTGGCGAACATCCAGGGATGTGGTCCAGCTTTAGCTTGCTGTATGAGGCAGATCTGGCCTGTCCCTGAACAGTTTTACTAAGCCTAGGAAGGGACTTGTCACTCTAGTATTAAGTCCTTAAGTTATAGGGTTCATATGGTACCTTTTGCCTGTGATGGGGTAGGGGTGTGAGGGTGGTTGGTGATAACAGGTGAGCATGGTAGCAGGTCAACTCAGGTTGGTTCTGCTCTGATTGAAAGTCTTGGTTCAGTCTCAGAATTGATTTTCTGATAAGGTATGTTTTATTTCCGTCCTTAGTGTGTGAAAATGTCTCCTCCCCCCACTCGGATCGTCAAATTAAGAGTTTTGTACTTTTTGCAGCACACACTTGTCCATTTGATCTCCAGCACAGAATGCCGGTATCCTCACTGGACTTCGATTCCAGAATAGGTCAAACCTGCACTGTCCACCCAGCGTGATTTCAACTCCTAGCGAACGAAGTTCTCAAAACTTGTAACAGGAAGGCTAAACTGAGGGTATATTTAGATCAAGCAGCAGGCCTTGATTGTGTAACTTCAGTCACCTACAATGCGCTTGGGGCTTCAAGCCTCAGTCCACCTCACCCAAACTGGGGCTGGCCCACTGATGCCCCCGCTGTGACTTAGCTCTGAGAAAAGCTCAGGCTTCTCTATATGGCTAAAGTATCCTCAGTCATGTCCACGTGGGTGACCTGACGCAATCCAGATACTGGAATTGAGAGGGGGAGGGGAGAAGATAACGGGGGAGGGGGGTTGGGCGAGAAGGGGGTGGTGTGTGTGGAAGTGTTTTCACCACTTCGTTTTTTTTGTATTAACGGGGAGGGGTGGTTTGGGATAGATCTAGCGCTTCGGTGCAATACCTTTTCAGTCGCCCCCAGCTGTTCAAGTTATAGGTCACCGCTCCTGTCCTCCTGGAGCGGGTGTAGACACAGGCTGGGCCATCTGAAGGCGGAAGGAGCGCGTAGGAAGCGGAGGTGGGTGTCCCCAACCCCCCCACCCCGCCCAAGACGGCTGGGCGCGGCGGGAGGATGTTGGCGCGCGGAGGGCGTGCGTCACCCCCCCAGCCACGCCCGCGCCCCCCGCCCGGGGGGACCCCCGCGCCTGGGGGAAGCCCCGCGCTGGACGCCCGATGCCCGCCCCAGTTCCTCCGCCTCCCCGAGGCCCGGGGCTGCCTCCTCGGGCCGCGCCAGGGCCGCCCCGCACTGCGCATGAGCGGGAGCCCGGCGAGCCCGTGAGAGGAGCCGCCGCCGCCGCCGCCGTCCATTCGCTGCGGAGCCGGAGGAGGAGGGGAGAGGCCTGGAGGACACCAACATGGTGAGGCACTGCGGCCGGCCGGCCGCCCGCCCCGCCGGTTGGGGGCCGGCGCAGCCGCGCACCCCCGCCTAGCCGCCCTCTGCCCCGCGGCGACCCCGCCGGCCCGCGCCTCGGCCCGCGGCCTCCGTCCTGCTCCCCGGCGGGGCTCTCCTCCCCGCCTCTCCCTTCCTCCTTCGCCCCTTCCCGCCCGGGCGCCGCCACTACGCGAGAGCCGAGGAGGCGGAGCGGAGCCGGGCCTAGTCGGGAGCCCTGGGGAGTTTGGGGCTCGGGGAGCGGCCTTCGGTGCCCCTTGCTCCGGCCGGGCGCGGGTGGGGAGGCGTTGGGGCGGGGGGAGGGGACGGGGCAACGGCCCTGCCCCGGCTCGGCCCCCTCGCCGGCTCCATTGTGTCTGGCCGGGGACCGGGGTCCGGGGTTCCGGGTGAGCAGCCTCCCCCCGCCCCGGAGTCGGGGCTTCCCCTCCGCCCGGCCCGGGAGGAGAGACTTTCCCCGGCTCCCCTCTTCCTCCCCTGCTCCCGGCTCTAACACCCCCAAGTCTTCCGGCAGTTTTGTTTGGGGCAGGGTATCAAGCCTTTTCCTTTTTCCATCATCTTCCTTTGCGTCCCATGCTCTTGGAAAATGAGAGTTTCACCGGCCAGTTGGTGGAGGTTATATTTACCTCTGCTGGGAACGTGGGAGACCGCTGAGCCCGCGGGACGTGGGGGTGGGGGAGTGCGGAAGTGCAACCTGTTCTCATTTCGAAAAATTGGGAGAAACAGACTTGATACCTTTTGAGCACATATTTTCTTTGCTTGGGTGGGAGGAGTAATTACTGTATTATGCCAGTTAGAGAGCATTTGCGATTTAAGAAAAAACAGTTTGTCAAGTTATTCCTCTCCCCTTTTTTGTTTCGGAAGAAAACTGTCTTCGCGCTTGAAGCCGTTGTAGTCAAGTTACGTGTTTACATTTTGGTGGTAATGTACCTGACTCTGTTGAACTCTTGTTTTTTAGAAGCAATTTTGACATTATAATCTGAGCGTGAATTGAATTCCATGCAGGTTACTGAATGAATAGACAGTAAAAGTGATATTTTCCTTTTTTGCTCATGGGAAACATAAAGGCCGCATTGAGGAGGGCGTATGTGAATGCCTATGTTAAGGGAATGCACCAGTGTCTTTGTTTTTAGTTGAACTTACTTCTGCTGAATGAGACTTAGTAACGCCGGCCTCCTGCTCGGCAGTATTTTGGTGTCAGGTATGACTATGTAGTGTAGTCTACCGTATAGTCAAGATTTATGTTCTACCTGAAGAACCGTAAAAATTTAACCGTTTGTTTTTGTAGGAAAACTTTATCATAAAGTACAGATTAATAATGTTTAAATTGATATTACCGTGTTGGAAGAGCCTCCACTTTCCAAACAATATCTGATTTTTTGGACTCATAAACGTTATTTCCAAAGTTCCCAGACTCGGCGAATATGAATAGTAAGCTTGAAGTAATGAAATATAATCTCTGCGAGAACATTGCAATGAGTTCTGGTCAGAATAGTCTCCAAATCGGCATCATTATCTAGAACCCAGATGTTAATAATGCTCATCACCTGTTCAGGAATTCAGGCTTCCTGCGGTTCATAGGCGAGAGC
The DNA here is from genome assembly GCA_019455555.1 of Galemys pyrenaicus. Classification (NCBI taxonomy): domain Eukaryota; kingdom Metazoa; phylum Chordata; class Mammalia; order Eulipotyphla; family Talpidae; genus Galemys; species Galemys pyrenaicus. Next base: position 4,122,508 of record JAGFMF010011690.1, on the reverse strand, counting down.
AGCCTGGATTGCAACTTTAAAGTTTCTGTCCTTTGGTTAATATTAAATTAGCTAGTTTAGAAACTTTTTTGTTGTAACTTTGTTGTTACTCATATAATTATACCAGTAGGTAACAAGTTATCCCTAATTTAAAATTTTCTGTGACAGAGCATGTCACTAGAACTGCCTTGGTATGCTTTTGTGTAGGAAGGAAACCATAGTGGGCCTTATAAAAGTTAGGGTATATCAGTTTCTATAGTTTTTATTATACATTTATCTTATTGTTTCTTGATAGAATTTTTTTTAGATTAAAGATACATATAATATTTGTTTGACTATCTCATTGTATCAACATACCCTTCTGTTCAGCTTTGCTGTAATTCACTCCTGGAGTACAAGAGCACTCAGAGGATACAATTTTTGGACTAATGGTAGTTTTTTTTTTGTATGTATAATGCAGCTCATTTCTGGAACACATGTCAATTCTTAGGTGAACATAAATCATGTAATATCTGAAGTATTTTGTATAAGGGAAAAGAATTGCTCAGTTAACCTACCTGACACACACAGAAAGATGAAGAATAATTCCAAAATTGGGCATTATTGTTATTCCTGGAATATATTTTAAAGATGTTTGAGATTTTTGATTTGCAAGATGAAGATTGGGTTTGAGGATTTCTAAAGTTCCATTCAGCTTAAGTTTTTTTCTTTTGATTATGATAATTTTTATTAGCTGTATGAGGAGTGTGTAGATGGTGTTTTTATGTGAGACTTAGTGCCTCATAGTACTCCTCTTTTACACAAGAAGAAATTGAGAGTCAGAGGTTTTGAGTTTCAAGTTTATAAAATTATTAGTTGCAGAACTGAAATGATTTTCTCCTGGTGTACTATTTCTCCCAGTATTTGTGATACTTGTGAATCTTTTAACTCACAGAAATAGAGAAATGACTGAAAATTGAATTTGAAATTCTAATATTCAGGTGGAAACACAACTTATTAAAGAACATATTAAGTAACAAAATTCAAATAAATGTATGGCTAATGATGTTAATTCTCACATTTTTAGGGGCTTTTAGTGTGTAGACTTTGAATTTAAGATTGTGTTTTTGTTACAGGGCAACCCTAATATAAAATGGGTTTGCCTGACTGGGTCCTCACCCGCGCGCTCGAACTGCACTTATAATGCCCCAACTGCAGGCACACACAACAAAGGTTAATAAAGGGTTTTATTTATAAGGGAAGGAGAAATAGCGTAGTGAATAACACAGGGGGAAGAGAGGGATACAGATTTGTAAATATCCTACCAGTTCTTTGGAGCTGGAACCCAAAGGTGCGCTGAGAGCTGACTCCCAAGAGAGAGAGAGCCCCCAAGGCCCACGTGTCTGCTTTTATATTTAGCCTGGCTGCTCAACTTCACCCCCTCAGGTCCCAGTGATCGGCTCTTTAGTAATGACCTTATGGGATTTGTAGTCCTTGGATCTTGTAGGTTTGGAATGGGGGTCGAAGTCCGTAACCTATTTGTATAATCCATTCAGGAGGGTCTTTCCCCCTAACATTTTCACCAAATACAAGAGTTTTTAAGTTCAAATGAATGTAGACCTGTTCAGTGTTGTCTCATGAGAACTTATTTCACATTCTTTTGCATATCCACAGAAATTAAGGGAGGGCCATAATTCATTTAACTATTGCAACCTACTGTGTTCTCGATGTGTGTCCCATGGCTTTCCTTCAGTGAAAAGATAAAAATTCCCTCTCCGGTGCCTCCGGTGAAGGTTACATTTTAGTGGGGAGAGACAAATAGTAAACATAGTATATATTTTTCTTCCTTGGAAGTTCTATGGGAGAAAAGCAGTATTAGGAGGGACATTCTGAGTGTTGGGCACAGTGGAAGTGGGGTTGCAAAATGTTGTCTGTACCATGGGTGAATTGGATTTTGAGCAGACTAGGATATGAAGAAGTAAGCCTTACAGAAATGTGGTGGGGAGAGAGACCTGTGAAAAGTGTGAGAGAGGACTGGAGTGGTGGGTGGGAGGGTGGGTAGAGTTGCAGTGGAAGAGGAATGGGAGGAGGTATGTTGGGTATTAGGGCAGACCAGATACAGGATATAGGGATAAGGATATAGGGATGGATCTGGGTGGGCATTGTAAGGATACCAAGTTTTTACAACAAGAAAAAAGGGAAGTTTTGGAGGGATCTGAGAAGTTTAAAAGGGTTTGTTTTTTGTTATCCCATGTTTTCTAAAGTAAAAGTTATGTCAGAACTAGTTGACCATCGAGTTAAGTTAGCAAAACCTCTTTCAAAGATTCCTTGTGAATATGTTGTAGAAATTAATGGCTATCTTCAGAAAATTGGGCCCCCAAGAAAGGAGGACATAGACCATGCTGTCTGGTAGTCAGACAACTCACAACTGTTACTTATCTCCACACCACTTTGATAGACAGGTATTACTGTTTATTTTGAACATTTTCAGAAGTGGAGGTTTAGCAGATCTAAATGATTTGACCAATGTAAGGAGTTACTGTTTGGTACAAGAGGGGTTAGAAAAGACTGGTCTCCTGACTTTACCCCACCCCAGCAGGCACCCTTTGAGTATAAGTGTAGACTTTTTTTCACTCTGGTTTATTTCTTATCACATTGGACCACACTGAATAGTGATGACCTAGTTGTTTCCTATCAAATAGAATGATCTGATGTAAACATTTAAGTTATTGAAAAAAATTTTTTTGGTACCTATGGTAAAAGAAAGTTGAAAGCAAAATCCATGTGGTGTTTGTTTTTTTAAATTTTAAGAGCTGAGATCTTTTTTGACTTTTTTCCTTATGGTCTCATAGGTTAGGCCAAGTATAATGAAAATCTGTGAGAAAACCCTTTTTAAAATTTCAGTGTATGGTGGTCAAGTTGTGATAGTATTAATCATGACATTGAAGAGACGTAGTTCCAGATAGGAGTCAGCTGCTTTGTGGACACAATCTCTTGAGTAGCATGCTATCTAGTCACTTTAGATGTATACCCCCACCCCCATCCTTCCAAGAAAAAGCAAAAACAGAAGGAAGAAATGCCACTGAAGTATATTTCATCACTTCTTTGGGCCCATTTTATATAGTTAGTACCTAATCAGTGAGTGTTATTAATCAGCGCATCTTCCTGGTAACATTTTGAGAGATTCAGTATTAATTCTTTTCTAAAGAATTCTGTCTTATTACCCTTCTGAATCCCATAATACTGAACATAGTGTTCAGTAAGAGAGATCAGTTGCTGAAGTACATGGCCCATTCCTTTGTTATAGTAAGATATTTTCAGTAAGCATTTAGAATGCTTAATTTATTTTCCATAGGATTCTAATACTTCTGGTTTTAGGATTTGAATAGATACCAAATCTTAAAATTAGGAGATTTTATTTTTCAAGGATCATTCTTTTTTTTAAGGATCATTCTCTTTTTGAAACAAATACTGTATGACTGTTGAATGCTAGTCATTATAAGTTGTTATACCTATGGAACTTTAAGAATCTCATTTAACTTGGTTTTTATTTTCTTTTTGCCTAAATAATCTTTTAGTTAATTCAAAAATTTTTTAAGAAAAGGTGTTTATAGAGGGGCAAATTTAAATTTGCTACCATGACTGCTGGTTAGAAATTCAAGTAATAATTAAATCAGTTGAAATACAATGTCTAACACAAGTGTTTTAAGGACAATGTTACCATATTGTTACAAATATCAGGAATTAGCAACAATAACTTTTTAATAGTCAAAACAGTTTTCTCTAAACCAAAACCAAACATCCATTTACAGTGCTAGTCATCTTTTGAATAATAATTCTGAGAGTGGGAAAGAGAAAATTCTTTACATTTCCATTAGTGGGATACTTGTAAAATTTGTGAACAAAATCCTTTTAAAAATATGAAACCAGTTTGAATTAAGTATATTTTATTTTTCATATGTAAAAAACATTGTGTATAGTAACTATATAGCATAGTATATAATTCCGCATTTGAGTTATTGTAGCACCTCTTAGCAATGAGTTTAACTGTCATTCAAGTGCCAGAAATTTACAGATGAGTAATATGACACACACGCCCAGCCATAAGGAATTATTCTAAACTCCAGATTTTTTTTTTTAAGATTTTATTTATTTATTCATACAAGAGCTGAGGTACAGGCCAGAGTCCAGGGAGGTGAGAGGATTCACCAGAGACAGAGCCAGGAACAGAACAGGCAGACTGACTGAAACACATTGCTAAGGGGAGCAGTGGGTGAGGCAGAAGAGGTCTGCAATGCCTTGTGGGTCCCCTGGCTAGCAGCAGAGATTGAACTCATGCTGCAAGGGCTGCTGCAAGGGCTGCAGTTTTTGCTTCATAGTGTGTTGCTTAACCCACTGCACCACCAGGGAGGCCCTAAACTCCAGATTTTAAGAATACTGAGTTTTGTTTTACTTAGTATTTGAAATTGCATACATTTATATTTTTTGCCTATAACCTGTACATGTGTTTATATTTTCATTTCAGGGCTTTCTCAGCTGGTAAAGAAAACTTTTACTGCCCTTTAATTTTCTGCCTTTACATTTAAAGCTATAGATGTTCAATAATAAACTACGACAGGACTGTAAACACATTTTTCTTCCTGCTGAACTATTTGCCTTAAAAATAACCTATCTCTCTCTTCTCCCCTCTTTTTGCTTCCTTCCAAAAAAAACTTAAAGGGAAGTTCTATCCCTAAAAGAGCTTTTTAGTTAGATTGTGAAATGAAGTTAGATAAGGGCAATTTTTAGGCAGAATTCAGATTGTTTGCATTTGAAAAGGAAATGTTCAATTAATTACTTAGCTTTTCCATAAAAAATAGGTGAAGAAATACTGCTTATAACTCCCCAGTGTACATATAATTAGTCAGGGATTCACTTCTGCCCTTTTTGTTTCTCTCTTTCACTTGAAGTGTAGAATAAGTAGAAGGATTGCAAGCCTTGAAGGCCAGGCACCAGGGTTTCTTACCTGGCTCTGCTGTTTTTTTAAGTCACTCTTTAGACAGAAGGTGGTGAAAAGAAATCGATAATAACCATCTTCTAGGATGTTAATTAAATACCTAGCACAGTGCTGGCACACAGTAGGAGATTAAATATTAGCTGCTAGTTTTCTGATTGTAGTTATTATTTTTTCTTACTTTTTACCATTTGTATAAAATTAATTTTTCTCTTGGAGTGTTCTTTTTCCCTCATGCACTTATATGGGAATCCTTACTATGTTTTAGTCACTGTTTTAAGAGTTTAACCTGCATTAATTCATACAGCAGATAATGAAATTAAAACAGATTCATTTTCCTAAAGTTAGCAGTTAGGAGACACAGGTAGGATTAAAATTCTACACTTTTTTATAATCTCACACCTCTTTGTGCAGATAGGAGGAAAGTGGATTTCTACTCCTACCTAGATTCTTAATCTGCCTTTCCTGAAGAACTTTGCCCTAGGTGAAAGTCTTCTCAAGGAGTAGGTAGTCTTGCTAATTGTATATTTCCTGCATGTTTGATTTCAGAGATATAATCTAAAGAAAGGCCTTTTATAGATGAATGTTTTAGGATATTGGTAACATTTGACTATATTTGCTGAATACTTTGTAGCATACGTGGCAAGTGTGATTTTTCTGAACTAAACATTTTCTGCTTTTCTACTTTCAGATGAAGTTTAATTGTTAATCATGTGGTAAGCACATGAGACTCAAAACACATGAGTTTTTAGTAAGACTTAAGTGACCCATTACAGTGTTTTGATTTTTAAAACATTTCCTTTTGTGATCTTAGATTAATAAAATCATGGGAGAACTAGAATTGAGTTATACAGGTCCTTTAAAATATAAAGACCTTGGTATTTGTTTCACAGTTCAGTCTAAATTTTAAAACTTAAGGATGGAAAGATGAAAATTTAGAGTAATAGAAATAATAAAATTGATCATTTTTGCTTTTAAAAATAGCACTTACCCATTACAATTACTTCTATTTTGAAATTATTGGGACTTGGTTAAGTAGAAAGTTTTCCCCCCCCCCACAATCATTGTTTTCTTGAGATAAATAATTAAAAGAGTAATTTACAATCTTTTTTTTTTCACTTTCTTATTTTTACCATAGAACCTTCTGAGTCCCCATTCACAATAGGCTTGAAAATTCAGTAGCAAAGCATACTTTACTGTATGATGTGTGGTTATATCCAGATACTTTCTCCGATTTTCTTTTTCAGAGTGACTATTATTTTAGATGTGGTTCTTAAATTTCTTGAGTGAAAAAAAAAAAAGCCAACATGTGCTAGATTTAAGTGTTAAATTTAAATCAATAACCAGTTTTATTTTGGAAGGATGAGCAAGTAAGTGCTTTTTACTGTCCAGATTATGGTGGTATTTTTAATTTTGGTGATCTTTGATACAATTGTAATTAGCTTTCTAGTATAAGAGTTTCTCTTCCCTCTGTTTCTTTCCTCTGCTGCTTCCCTTGCCCTCAAACCTCTCATTCTCCTTTTCCTCCCCCTTTTTTGCTTGAATTAAAGTAATCAGTATATATACCGTGTTTTGTAACTGGATTTTAAATTTTTGACTCCTAAAGATTGTGACCATTCTAGTTTATTCCTTTTATTTATTTTTAAAAATTTCCATGTAAGATTCAACTCTTTTTTTTTTTAAGATTATTTATGCATATAAGAACTGGGGTACAGGCCAGAGGTACAGGGAGTGAGAGGATTCACCAGAGACAGAGTGGGGAACAGGACAGATTGATTGAAATATACTGCTGAGGGGAGCAGTGGGATAGACTATAGAGGTCTGCTGCATCAAGTGGGTCACCTCCCTGCAGTGGAGGTGCTGCAGTGGCTGTGGATAGCTTCATAGTGCAGTGCTTAACCCCTTGCACCACTTGGGAGGCCCCTAGTTTATTCCTTAAATAAGACTTTAAAGTATACTACATTTGAGTGCTGAATCATTGTAGTTGTCACATGTTTTGCTCTTACTAGAAATAGAGAAAATTCATCTGAGTTTTCTTATACCTCAGTTTTCCATCTACTCTCTCATCCCTTACTGTTTTGCTCACTAGATATCTTTTTTCTTAAATTGATAGAAATTTAAACTTGGATGATGTATTCTTAAAAATCAGAACATTTGGGGCCTTCCTGGTGGCGCAGTGGGTTAAGCAACGCACTATGAAGCAAACCACAGCCACTGAAGCACGAGTTCGATCCCTGCCGCCGGCCAGGAAGGGGACCCACATGGCACAGCAGACCTCTCCTGCCGCGCCCACTGCTCCCCTCAGCAGTGTGTTTCAGTCAGTCTGCCTGTTCTGCTCCCCACTCTGTCTGGTGAATCCTCTCACCTCCCGTGACTCTGGCCTGTACTCCAGCTCTTGTATGCATAAATAAATAAATCTTAAAAAAAAAAATCAGAACATTTTGCTTGGTGTCCTCTTGTGGCCTAAGAAAAAGGGGCAGGACTGTTGTAACTCTCATATAGGCTTGGGAAAAAAGGCGAGTCCATGTCATCTACTCTAGCTTTACTCTAGGACAGCCTTTAAGAGTACAGAATCCACTACATCTCTCCAGAAGACAAACAGCTATTGAGATTTACTGTGGGTACAGAAAGGGACAAAGAAATGGTAAGAGTGTGTTGTAATGAGAGGATTATTTACTAGACTTTGCAGAAATAGAATTGCATATTAACACTTGGCCTAGCAGGAACCCATTTTATCAGTTTATGCCAGGTAGCCCGCGTTAGCTTTTATGTTGTTGGAAATGGACATCTGTAGCCATTTTCTGAAATATATTGATAACTTCCCTATATTTTAGAAACGTAACCCATTAAACAAGTTATAAATTTATTGACATTATTTATTACATATACCTTTTTTCCACATAAGAACATGGTGTGAAATAATTCACTTGTACAATTTTGTTAGTGTGGTAAGACATTTTTTAATCTTTGTTTCCCCAACTTTCTAATATCTTGCTCTCTGGCTTACAGAAAGAAGTGACTTAAACTGTGCTTTTTCTTCCTCATCTCACTAAAAGTGATTCAAGTTTCAGGGAACAGAGTATTAGATTTAATATTGTATAATAAATCCCCAAATGATAATGATTATTTTACTGCCTCCTTTTAGGAGAATGGGGGGAAATTTATATAAAAAAGGTTTGATTACAAAGAAATTTCTGCAATGTGGCCTATAATTAATCTCCAATACTTTCTACAACATTATATACTGAAGATCATTGGTGATCACAGTGACCCTCAAATATTTCTCTAATCTTCAAAGGATTAAAACATGTCCATATACTGTTTTTCTCCAGGTAAAGAGGTATACTAATTTAAAAAATAGTCTTTAATAACAAAATTTGAAATCAAAGTGATTCTCTTTTAGTTAAATAGAAATTAAAACACCTTTTCCTTGGGTTTGTTGTAATTGAATAATACACCATGAAGAAATATTTTTCAAAATATTTTCAAAAAAATTCAAATGGAAAAATTACAGGCATTTTCAAGACGTGTCATAATGACATATGAGTTATCTGAGGTTCAGAGGTGTTGGAGCTATTAGTGAAGTAACAGAAGATTAGTGATTATAGTATTTCAGTTTTAATGAAGAACATAGGTTAAGATTTTAATCTGTAATGCTAAGCAATATTTCCAGAGAGGGGAAGAGTATGGCTGACAGGTCAGGCTCCAGGACATAACCATTTTTCATATTGCAAGAGTTAGGATCGTTTTTCACAGTGGTTTTGCTTAACCTTATTTTTACTCTATAACACATGGAAATATTTATATCACTGGTAGTGTTTTTTTCTCAAACTCTTAAAATGTTTATAAATATACAAAAAGCAGTTAATGAAAAGATTACTAAAATAAAGATTCATTAGACTGTTTTTGTCCTATTTGTATTAGTGACAACTTGGGTGTTTTTAAACAAATTCTTAACCTCCTGGATCTGTCTTTTATCTCTTTAGTGAGGGGGTTGGGGAGTGTGAGCCGAATAAAAGATGCTGGAGTTCTCAGATATATTGCTTAAATCACAGAACTCTATAACTATTAATGTGTGTCCCATTCAAGTGCTTTTTCGCCTTCATTTGCAGTAGTAGCTTAGAATAACCAAGTATTTTGCTGGGAGTTGATAATAGGACCTTTGGAGGGGAAAAGAATAGTATGGAGGTTGAAACTACAGGCAGAGACTAGCTTGGGTAGAAAGGGGAAGGAGAAAACATGGTCCTTGATATTAGGAGAGTGGAGGTCCTAATGCTTTGCCACATTTTGCTTAAGGCTCATGAAGATGTGAAATGAATCTGTGTTAATATATAATACATAGGCAAATGAGAAGAGGTAGATTGGGGAGAGCCTCTGCTAGGTTTATATAAGGGAAAAGGGTTTTTCAGAGGAAAAAGGAAGAATTCTGTTAAAAGTTACCTTAATTATAAGGATGCACCATATTCATATTATTACTGTTTCCAGTTTGAGTGGAAAACATGAGACAATTGTATCAATAATTATCTTGGTTTATGAACATGACCAGGAGAGATATAAAGTGTTCATAAGCCTCACACTTTTTTCACATTTATTGTCTCACAATTGATAAAAATAGCAAAAAGACAAGGAGATGAGGATGAGAGAATTTCATCCTGTGTCAATACAGTGGGTTTTAGGAGTGCCACAAGTACCAGCTTATCTCTTTGTTCATAGGGCTCACTTGACTTTTTGAACTTGTTAAATATGTCGCCTTCTTCGAATTTGTTAGATAATGTCACCTTCTCCATTGTTCCTTAATGGGGAACATCCTTTGTGCTTAAGTTTCTTTGTTTTAAGATAGGTTTTTTTTTTTTAAATTATTTTTAAGGTAATGTTGGTTTGTTTACCAAGGTAATTTAAGGTAAATTATTGTTTGTATTTTGGATTGATTAAGGCTTTGAGAGTAGCTGTACTTCCCAACTAGAGCTTTCTCAAGATCCACTTTTAGGAGAAATGCAGGGTAGTTTAACTTCATTTCTCCTAGCTTTCACTCCCAAAATCATACCAAGTTTTTTAAAAACTTTGTCTTTGTGATTAATAGTAGATTAAAATAAGTCTTAAACTAAAGTGTTTTAACGTTTTATGGGGAAAGTATGTTAAGAACGACTAGTCAGAATATAGAAATAACTTAGTCTTCTATGATTTTACATAGTTTCAGTTTATTTTCTGGTTTCAATAGAACAAGTTGAAATCATCGCAGAAGGATAAAGTTCGTCAGTTTATGATCTTCACACAATCTAGTGAAAAAACAGCAGTAAGTTGTCTGTCCCAAAATGACTGGAAGTTAGATGTTGCAACAGACAATTTTTTCCAAAATCCTGAACTTTATATACGAGAGAGTGTAAAAGGATCACTGGACAGGAAGAAGTTAGAACAACTGTACAATAGATATAAAGGTGAGTGTTGGTTGTGACTTTTAATATTTTGAACCAGGTTTCCAAAGTTACATGATTCTTGTGAGAAATCAGATGATACAACATAAATTGGGTTGATGTATCCAACAATAGAACTTAGAATTACTTCAAGAAATCTGAGAGAAATTACTTTCCTCTTTTTAACAAAAATTTCTTAGTCTCTTTATCCCCCCCCCCCGCCTCCCCCCACCCACCCCGTGATCCAATTTGGGAGTAGTGCTGGGTTTTTCTTCTCATTTCATAAAAATTGAACTGATTTTGAGAAAATGTGCATAACCTTATCTTTAAAGATATAAGTAATATGTATTTTAAAAAATTACATAAAACAATATGTATGTTTAAAAACTTCATAATTGAAGTTTTTCAGAAATTAAGAGTTTCTCAGTATTTAATAACCTCATGTGGATCCTTCCTTTTATGATCATTTAGATATGTATATACAGAGCTTCTTTGAAAATTTTCAAAAAATGGGATTATATTTTATGTGTAACTCTTGTTCAGAAGTCAAAGGACATGCACATTTTTTATTCCTAGAGATAGCAAGTCACATTGTATAGCAGTGTGTATGTACTTTCTCTCTTATTTGTCATTACTTTAAATTTTTGCTTCTGATAAGTAAATATTAATAGTTGCATTTGAGTAAAAGGTGTTTATATTGTTGAGATTAGAGTTGAATTTCAGAGTTTAAAGTTTTTCAATGAAAATACTATATCCCTGTGTAGGAATGTCTGATTTTATGGAAGTGTGTAAGTGTGGGATGTTTTTCACATGATTAAATGTGACTTTTAAAAATCAAGTTTTCATCTGTACATACATACCCTCTAGTTATGTTAAGAATGCTACTTTAGGGGGAAAGCAGCATTAACATTTTATAGAAAAAATAGCTGTTAGAATAATATTGCCTTATGTCTTTGGTATACTTAATGGCATATAAAGCATTACTTTTTCCCCTTTTAGGGGTAGTATAATGAAATATGCACTAATTTAATATTGCATTATTATTTTTAAAGATCCTCAAGATGAAAATAAAATTGGAATAGATGGTATACAGCAGTTCTGTGATGACTTGGCACTCGATCCAGCCAGCATTAGTGTGTTAATCATTGCATGGAAGTTCAGAGCAGCAACACAGTGTGAGTTCTCCAAACAGGAGTTCATGGATGGTATGACAGAATTAGGGTGAGTATATAATTGTTATAGAAAATTAGGTATATACATTACTATGAGAATTATTCTGGAACTGAATTATGTTTTGACTATGTAGATGTAAATTTAAAATTTTACTGACCCACAAACAATGATATAATTAGAAATGGGCTAATGTGAGCTAGTTCTTAGCATTGCTATGCATTTTCTCGGCTTGTCAAGTTATCTGTAGTTAGTACATCCTTTTCCTTTATTCCTTTGCATTATACTTTTATCATTTGTTTCTAAGGGAGGTTCAGTAGTATTAAAATAGATTTCTATGCTTTAGTAATTAATATGGATAAGTAAAATGAACAGGCTTTAATTTATTTCCTAATGTGAGTCTTTGAACTCTTATTATCAAACTCCTAGAATTTTAAATTTTGAAAGTTACTAAGCATTTTTTTGTTCCACTTATATATACCTTGATAGCTGATTAACTGACTTGTGATCTATTGAAGAGTCACTTACCTTTGACCTCTACTTAAATGAGACTGTAAATATATTCAGTCTGTGGATAGATAACAGGCTGCCCATCCTGTTTTTAGTGGGTAACTGTCAAATAGTAATAGCTAACATTTATTGAACATTTATTTTATTTCAGGAACTGTGCTAATTAATAAGTAAGTACTTCATCTACCTCTTTACAACTTTGTGAGAGAAGTAATGTTTTTAGAGATTAGGAAACTGAGATGTAGAGAAATGATAGAATTGCATAGTACTAGAACTGAGATTTGAACCCAGAATTTCTGATCCTTGAGCTTGAAGGACTCTGTAAATTAGTCAGGATTCAGACAAGATACAAAGCCATATCAGTTGTTTGAACAGGGTAAAATTTTTAAATTGTTTTATTGTATAAAAGCGGTAAAACAAAACTTGAAGGTATAACAGGTGGCAGTTCCAAGAAGCTCCCACCACCTCTGGCATTGAGGGAAGTGAACAAAGAAAGAACTTAGAAACTTAGTAGATCCCCAAAAGACTGAGACTTAGGGTTCAAGGGGAAGGTTAGGACTGCTGCAGGAACATGATGCCTGCCTTGCCTACTGCTCTGGTGGAGGAGAGACTGGCTGGAGGCCACTTGTTGTGGAGCCTTGCATGTTGCCACTGAACCCTTTACCCTCTACAGTAAAACTCAGATAAGAAAAGCTCTTACTCCCTTTCCAGCCTTTCATCGCCCTCTGTTGGTGGAACCTATCAGTAAACCAACTGGCCAGAAAAGAAGTTTCACAATTTGTTGTGACTAGAGAGTTTGTGACTAGGGAGTCACAAAGTAGGGAAAAGAAGGATGAGTGTAAATCTGACAAGCAATAAATTAATAAATGACCTTGACGCAATGTTATACAACCAAAGTTAGGCCTATCCTGAACTTGCTAGCACAGTTTCAGTAGAACTTAGCTTTTTAATTTGAAATTGAATTCATGTAAAATGTAATAAACTTCCAGATCAAAATTTTAACATACACATTATTGATCTGTAAGGCATGATTAAAAAAACAGAAGGAAAATAAAAGTTGAAAATGATACGGGTAAAAAGTGGAATGATTGGTTTATGGAAGCTATAAAAAATAGAATGTTTCTACCTTACGGTTATTACTATGGAAAGTAAGACTTGGTATTTAACATTCTTTCAATTCCTTGGAAGTTGAGTGTGTATCAGATACAGAAAAGACTTAATATTGATTTGAGATCGGTTCAGTTGGAGATGGTAGGGGATCTAGGTGATATACTTTGTATGTAACAAGTTAAGTTTTCAAGAGAATGCTTCCTCATCCAAGTAAAAGACTGCTTTCAGTTATTTTGGTAGAAGTTGATATGTGATTTGTTACATGTAAAAAGTATCTGCTGCTTAAACTAGTGTTTGTTACGCTGTTTACACTCTCCTCTACATACTGCAATTGACTTCTGTAATTCCAGTGTATTGATAGTCCAGTGGATTGTGTAGTTAAAAATATATAATAGTCCATTTCTCTTAAAAATAGTAATTATTTCTAATATTGATCACTCTAGACCTTCTGTTCCTCCAGCTAATTCCATTCTTATTTATGTAATGTAAAAAGATGAAATTTCAGCTAACTTAAAAAAAATTCTATGAAATAAATATAAGCTATCATAGGAATAAGTTAAGTCCTTAATTTATAGTGAAAAGGTTTATCTTTTATAAACTTAATTTTACAATGTAGATGTGACAGCATAGAAAAACTAAAGGCCCAGATACCCAAGATGGAACAAGAATTGAAAGAACCAGGACGATTTAAGGATTTTTACCAGTTTACTTTTAATTTTGCAAAGAATCCAGGACAAAAAGGATTAGGTAAGAATTTTTAAAAATTATATTTGGTGTTTCAAATATATTCAAATACATTGAGAGTGTCATTTTTGTTTGGTGATAGAAAATTACGTTCTGAGCCTAAAGTCAGCATGAAAACAACCAATTACTGAAAAACAATGAGAGGCAATGAACTTCTAGTTATTGAGAAAGTAGCATGCATATTCAATAATAGGGTACCTGAATACCATATGTGAATCACTGATTATTTTTCTTTTTTACGAGTGCAATATAGAAAGTAAATAGATGTTAAAACTCCACTGATATGTATGTATGCTTACTTATTTGGCCAGATAAATCTATTTTTGGTTATTTACTTGGGAGCTATAAAAAAAAGACTAAAGAATGACTATTATAATCTTATCCAGAAATAGTCACTGTTAACAATTTAAATCCTTTAATTTATATTTCATTTAATATCCGTGCATTAACTTTGGGTATGGCTAGGAAACATGAGGAAACATGGAAGTAAAAGCTATAGTGTACTTTACAGTTTACTCAGAAAGATTGGACAGCAGATAATATAAATTAATGAACTTGTATGTGAGGGTTTTAGATGAAAGAAGAAATGAGTAAAAACAGTAATACTGGGAAATGTTTCCTGGCAAGATGGGATGTAAACTAAAGGATTTGGTGTTTGACTGGATAAAAACGTAAAAGGTGTGCAAATGAGAGGATAGCCATGAATGAAAGTTCTAAATTTGAGAAATAAGTTTGATTTCCTGGTGGGAGAGAAAATTTTGATAAACTGCAGATGCTTGTTTAGAGATTAAATTGGAAAGACAATGAGGCTTAATAATCACAGTCTTCATGGTTAAACAGGATGGGAAATTTTGAATTGGAATTTGTGGGCAGTGGGATGCCATGAAGAATTTGGTGATGGCAGTAATTTCCATTTAATATGAGCTTTCAGGTGCCTGACAGTGTGCTAATTTAAATACATTACATAGACCGCCTCATTTATGTTTAACAACTTTGAGTTTTTCATCCCTCTGTTCAGTAATCCACTTCCAGTCATGTGTCAGATACACAGTAATATAGTGCTAGCTACTTTTTTATCCTTATTTTGCAGGCACAGAATAGTTAAATAATTACCCAATGATGGACATTGTTGGGGGTGGGGGTGTTTGTCTTTGAAGACATGTGGGTTGGGGATGCTAAAAAGGACCTCCTATGCTAATCCTTTATATTTCAGATTGGAAGAGAAAAAAAGCACTGAGAGAGGACTTTGTGACTAGGGATTAAGTAGAGGAAGTGATTGAAAGCTAGAGAGGAAGGACTGAATATACATTTGTATTGGAAAACTGGCCTAAGTGTGACTAAACATGACTGAATTTACAAAATACGTAAAGAAGAATTCCAAATAATGAATCTCTTTTTCAATTTAGATTCTTCAATTTAGATTAGATCTTATTTTTACAGAAAAATTTCTTATTTTGTAGGCTAAATTAACTGGAGTCATTTCTGTATCTTTTCTGTCTGTGGCCAGCAGCTAGTTGAGATATTTCTTTATAGTTTCCTTTTTACTTCCCTCAAATAAAAGCTGATTAAAGTCTTTGAATTTACATGTATATACTAAAATAATTACTTTTGTTGTGTTTAGAAGTATAGCACAATATTTTGATAAGATTATACAAAAATGTTGTGACTACCAAATGTGGTTTTAAAGGCATCAAACCTGCTTTTTAGTTACATGTGTACCCATTACTGGAGCACAAAGTAAATACCATCTTTAGCTAAATATGTAGGTTTTTTAAAAAGATTTATTTATTTATGCATACAAGAACTGGGTGGGGTACAACAAAGGTGCAGGGGATGAGAGCAGTGACCAGAGACAGAATGGGGAGCAGAACAGGTGGATCTACTGAAATGCACTGCTGAGGGGAGCAGTGGGCAAAGCAGGAGAGGTCTGCTGCACGATGTGGGTCACCTCCCTGGCCGTGACTCAAGCTCGTGTTGCAGTGCCTGTGCATACTTAATAGTGCTGTGCTTAGCCCTTTGTGTCACCAGGGAAGCCCCTGTAGTTTTGATACTGAATCTGAGTTTTTGTTTTATGGGGTGAAGATAATGCAAAATTTTTGTTGACATTTGATATATTAATATGGTAAGTTGGAAGTTAAGATTATAGAAAAACCAAAAAAAGATTATGCAGATGAATTAGTTTAAAAACTGTGTTTATTCTATTAGCTAATTAGTGTTGAACCTAAGAAAAATGTAATATTGCTTACAGACTATAAGTTTGTAAAATGAAGAGTATTGGAAATTGGTTGCACAATGGTGTGAATGTACCTAGCACTACTGAACTGTACACTTAAAATAATTAAGATGGTACATTTTGTGTAGTTAACCATAATTTACAAAGTTAAAAAGGCATAGAATATACCACATACAGTAAATCTTAATGTAAAATGTGGACTTTAGTTGATAATAATATATCTGTATTGGCTCATCAATTGTAATAAATATATTAGCACTGAAAGCATGATTGTAAAAATAGTGCAAACTGTTGGTAAGAGGGGGGTACCTAGAAGCTTTCTGTACTTTTCTGTTCAATTTTTCTATAAACTTAAAGCTAAAATCTTAAAGAAAAATGTAATGGGATTACATTTTATTAAATGTAATATCATGGTTTTTCTTTTTGTTTTGCATTGGTGTTGGGTGTCAGGAAATATAATGACTTAGTTGAAAATTAAAAAGAAAACAGTTTTCTTACAGGCCTTCCTAACAGTTCACAGGGCTCTCAAATTACAGTATTTGGCAGAGAGGAATTAGAACCTCATAGGGGAGGAGGTAAGACTCAAAACAAATTGGGAAAGAGTGCAGTGACAGCACTGTGGTTTATTTATAAATAGATCTAGTTATAATGAGACCTAGGGTATCCCACATTTTCTCATTCCTTATAATCTTGATTTCTTGTGAGATCAGGATGGAGTGTTTCCTTTATCATCATCTGTTTCAATCTTCTACTGTTTCTGACAGTTTCCTGAATATTAAACTTGAGAGGGATTTCATAAATTTTCTGTTAAATCTAACCAATCCAGAGTAGCATTTATACCTGATGCCTATGTAGCTTCTACTTTTGAACATTTATGGACTTGACACACATTGTTTTAGGAAGTGATCCATTGTAATTACTGAATACTCTTACTTGTTAGTTTACTTCAATCACAGAATAGCTTACTTGGGCTTGACTTTCTTCCTTATTAAGCTAACATCGTTGTCTTTATATCTAATATTGTTGCTCTTGTCTTCTGTCTAGCATATAGGAAATCTAACCATTTAAAATAACTGTCATTTACCCTTTCTCCTTTAATTCCTAGTCAGCATTCCAATTGTTTTAACTATTCTTCATTAGAAGAGACTTTTGTTAAAAAAAAAAAAAAGAAGAAGAAGAGACTTTTGTTATTCTTGTTACTATCCCCCAGACACATTACCAGTTTTTCAGTGTCTGTCAAAATAGAGCTCTTACAGCTGAACATAATACTCCAGAAGGAGACTGTTTAAAGTAGAACACCACGGGTCTGGGTCTGTTTATTCTGTTAGTTGGTCAAATTAATCTGTTCTCTAGCAACCTTGAGATTTTATTAGACTGACATCTGTAGTTTATTATCCTGTGAACTGTGATTCAATTGGAAGCTCATACCTGTGCAGCCAGTTTAAAAGATCTTACCATTATTTGTTAAATGTTTACTTAATATTTAAATAATGTACAGTGTTTTAAAAGAGTATTTTCATCTATTTAGTCCCACTTGATTCTCATAACAACTGTTTGAAGGAAATAAGAAACACTGTCTTCTTCATAAAGATGTGAAAACTCAGTGGTCAGAGAGGCTAACTTATTAAGGTTACATAACTTGAGTTGGTAGAATTGGAATTCAACCTCAGATCGCTTGATTCCACATTCGGTATTTTCATTATATTGTGCTAATTGTAATACCTCTAAGAAAATCAAGACATTGTGCATACAATTTTTAATCACCTTTCTGTCTTCTCTAGTGAATTGGCAATAATCTTGTTTTCCTGAGGGAGAATGGATCCAGTTTCACTTCATTTCTGTGTTCATCCAGCACACAATTGATCATCTTTTATGAAATCCCACATTGTGCATGTTGATGCCATTTGAAAGGATCACATTTGCATTTTGATTTTACTATAAAGGCTTAAGAATTTATTCTGCAAGTATCTCAGTTTTAGGAAATGCTATTATTAGGACTTGCTTCTCTCTGTATTTCCCCTCCATTTATTCTGACTGCTGCTGTTGCTTCCTGTTATTTTTTTAATTTTTTTCTCTTTCCAGAAAAAAATTATAAAAAATAAATAATAGTAATGGTCAGAACTTTTATCATACATGCCTGGCACTGTCCTAAATATTTTATGCAGATTAACTCATTGAATCCTTATAACCTTTGAGAGTAGGTATTGTTACAGTTATTTTAAATTGAATTACAGAGAGGTTAACTCAGTTACCCAAGATCACTTAGCTGTTGGTGGAGTTGGGATGTCAGAGGCTACTAAACTGTTAAACCACCCCTCTCTGGCTAGGTTGTTCTGTCATTTAGACATGACTAGAGGACACTTTTTCCTAAAATCAGCAACTGTACAACTTAATCTGTATGTCTCACTTTTTACTTATAACATTAATATTTTTGAGTAATCCTTTTTTTAATTCAAAGGTATTTATTGACTTTTTACTCAGAGCATAGGAGTCATGAGCATGTTAAGTCTGTATGAGTTTGCAAAGTTTCACAAACATAACTGAACCTTCAAGGTCAAAAGAACCAAAAGTAGCCATCTTTAATGTGGAAAGATTAGCAGGTTCAAACAAGGTGAGAAATACAGCACCTTTGAGGAACTGCATGTTAGTTTGTTTGACTAGAAGTGTAGATATTGCTGAAAAGAAATAAGTCACTGCAGTTTAAATTTTTTACTAGACTAATCTTTTAAGGTTTGTAGCATAATTAAGCAGAAGGTACAAAATTTCTTATATATCCTCTACCCCTACACGTATCGTTTCTCCATTATTAAAATCCTCCACTTGAGTGGTACATTTGTTATAATTATACCTACTTTGATAGTTTATTATCACCTAACTCTCATCCTTAGTTTACATGAGGGTTCATTCTTGATGTTGTATCTCCATTGTTCAGGCAAATAGATAATGTTATGTATCCACTATTAAGCATAATATCCTCTGCTGCTTCATTCTTTTCCTCTCTTTTAACCCCTGGCAACCACTGATCTTTTTATTGTTTCCATACTTTTGCCTTTTCTAGACTATCATATAATTGGAATCATTATAATAGCCTTTTCAGATTGGTTTCTTTCACTTAGTAATATTAATGTGCATTTGTATGTGCATCCATACTTTTTCCTGATGTAATAGCTTATTTCATTTTACCACTGATTAATCATCATCTGGATTTACCTGTGTGTGTGTGTGTGTGTGTGTGTGTGTGTGTCTGTATCTGTTCACCTACTAAAGGATATCTTGGTTCCTCCAAACTTGGCAATTATAAATAAACTACTGTAAACATCATTGTACAGGTTTTTGTGTACTGAGTTCATTTGAGTAAATGCCGAGGAGCATGGTTGCTGGATCATATAGTAAGAGTATGTTTAGTTTTGTAAGAAACTGCCAAACTGTCTTCCAAGTGGCTGTACCATTTTGCATTCCCACCAGCAGTGAATGAGAGTTCCTGTTGCTTCATATCCGTGCCAGCATTTGATGTTGTCAGTGTTTTGGATATTGGCCATTCCAAAAGGTGTGTAGTGGTATCTCGTTGTTTTTAATCACTGAAGAATTTGAACATGGAAGTGACACAAAATTTACATACCTGAAAGGAAGAACTAGAGATTTGAACAGTGATTAGAAGTGGACATGAAGAAGACCTGAGTATAGGCTTTGCCCAGGGGGTGGGTGATGGAAGAGAGAGGAGAGATGATTTAAAAAGGTACTTAGAACCCAAAATGAGAGAGCCTCCATTGGAATGTTTGATGAGGAGAAATGGCGTTTCTTCAGTGATTCTTAGTACTAAGGCGATATTGGAGATGCGGAGGTGGGGCTGGTATTCTTTAGCTGCCAAAATGACAGGGTGCCTGCTGGCTAGAAGAGTCCTAAATGTCCTGCAGTGCATAGAGTAGTCCTCACAATGAGAAATTGTGTGTCACGAGAAACACAGTAGGTGATGACATTCATTGAGAGACAGAAGGAATACTAGATATATAGAGGTAAAATGATGAGTTCAGTTTGAGACTTTTTGAATTTGAGTTGCTTGTGGATACCCAGAGTAAGATATCCTTACAAAATTAGATAGATGAACTTAGAATTTAGAGATACAGCCTTCAGACTTAGGAGTAGGTAGAGGTGGTGGTTGAATGTATAATGTGAAAAAGATAAAGGTTTGAAAAAAGTACTTAGGGAAGTAGAACAAGTAGTTATTGCTGACATACATTGTTGTAGAATGCCAATATTTAATGGATGTATGGAGGAAGAGGAGTCAGTAAAAGAGAATGAGATAGCCAGAGAGGACTACTAGAGTGCTATTATAAAAGCTAAAAGAGTGACAGTCCTGTCCAGGAGGTGTGTTCAGTTCTGTCAAGCGTGGCAGGGGCCAAGTAAATTAAGGGCATGAGAGCGTATATTTAGAAGTGTCTAGTGACCTCCAGAGATTACTTTCAGTATAATGAGTGATAGGGGTAGACACTGGTTTATAGAATTAAAGGGTGTGTGGGAGGTGAGGAAATGGAGCAATGAATGTAGATTACAAAAAGTTCTCTTGCACAACCTGAACTTCCAAACGTCATATTTCTATCCTTCCACTCTTGTCAAATTCTTATTTTACTGCATCAGCCAACAAATGAGCTTTTATAGGTATCTCGCGGTTTGTAGTTGTTTGAATATTTTGTTTTACATCCTTAATTTGCAAAGAATTGGTTGAAAAAATGCCCACAATAACAAGTTTAATTCTCATACATTTAATGTATTTAAAGTGAAGAAGGAAATAACTGTTCATCCTAATAATTGTTCATACTAATAACTGCAATTAATGAACATAAATTAGTTATCTTCAGTTAGTAAAGAATAAAAGAAACTGAACGAATACTAGCTAGAGAGTTTTATTTAAAGAGTGCAAAGATTAGAAAGAGGTTGTCATATTTCTAGTTCTTTTAAAATATAGGTATCTGAATTTAATTTTCAGAAATGATTTCAGGAGCAGAGTATATATATAGCAGTAGAAGACTCCCTGTGCTATTAATATTGCTAAGGGAAGGAGAAGGAGTGTAGTAAGGGAATAGGCAAGCCAAGAAAGATTTTTAAAAAATAAGTAATAACCCGAATATGTTTCTTTAGAGGGGTATAAACCAGAAGATAGGGAGGGCAAAGTTCAAGATGTTGGGTAAGAGGAAAACTAATCAATAAATATAAGGTTCTTTGAGAAGGCAAAATGGTATTGGATCCATTATAGTAGTGTTATGGGTTTGTTCTTAGATAGGAGAAAAAAAGAGATACTTTTCCATTGAGTTTAAAGGAAGACATAATGACGATTTCAAAGGTAAGTGAGAACATTAGCATGTGAAACCATTGGGAGCTCATTCATCAGTTTCTGAATGCCTGTTATATATTTCAGTCTATAAATTTTGGGATTTGTAGTCCCTTGATGAAATTAGGTTCAGTGAAAATGGGCGATCGATCGATCGCTCGCTCTCTCTCTCTCTCTCTCTCTCCTTTGGGCCTATATATTTTTCTTTGAGGCAGGATGTGTACCTTTTTGGAATTGTTCCTAGTCTCATGATTTCTCAGATTATCAAGAGTGGTTTGGGGATTATATTTAAGAGGATTTTTAAGTTACTTGGGTGCTAACTTTTCCTGTCTGGGTACATAACTTACTCATAAAAAGCTGGATACTTTCTTAACTACTTTAGTTTCTTTCTGTCATATGAGTGAGAAAGGTAGTTCTTTGTTATGTGACAAGATTGCTTCTTTAATGTTCTCTGCTTCAATCCCAGTTAAATAGCCAATTATATCATCATCTTCGAAGGTTTTCTAAAGCAAATCTTAACCTTTATTAATGTAAAAATCAATATTCTTAATGGTTTCCTTGAGTCTGGATTGATCAGTCAACAACTTGGAATGTCAGATTGGTTAAGATTGTGGGTAGCATTCCTTTGCATCATAACCCATGAGGTGTGTATCAGTGATTCTCAACTGGGAACAGTTTTACCACCCAAGAAACCTTTGGCAGTGTTTGAGACATGTTTGGTTTGTTGCCACTAGGGATTAAGATGGAACTGTTAGCAGCATCTAGTGAGTAGAGACCACAGATGCTGCTGATGCTGTAGTACATAGGATAGCCTTCCACAATAAAAAAATGATCTGATACAAAATGTCAAAAGTGCTGAGGTTGAGAAACACTGGTGTACATTAACATTTGATTGCTTGTGAGCTTGTCAACATGCTACTTACCTAGTTTTAAACATCAGAAACCCCCTGTGAGGTAAGTGATACCGCTCTTGCCTTGAAGGGATTGGTGACAGAGGCAGTATACAATCTTGGATTTAACCTCATGGGAAATTTTTAACACATAAATATTCAAGATCTTTTAATTTTTAAAAGGATTTCTTTAGTCTTATGTGCTTTTTTTTTTTTTTTTACAGGGACAAATATTCATGGCATTTGAAATACATATTTTTTTTTTTAATATTACAGATCTAGAAATGGCCATTGCCTACTGGAATTTAGTACTTAATGGAAGATTTAAATTCTTAGACTTATGGAATAAATTTTTGTTGGTAAGTTCATGTTTTCTGCAGTTCTATTTTTTTCTCTAAAACTTTGCCTTTTTTCAGAGATAAATTAACATCTTAAGTCATGATTAGCTAATTTTAGAACATGTGATGGCCATAAAATGAGAAATTTGAATACCAGAAGTTCATCACACAATTTGTTCTGTATTGTATTTAGTAATATCTGGACTGTTGTTTTAAATGCATTAGTGATTTGGGTTTTTCTGTTTACTTTTAAAACAATAGGAACATCATAAACGATCAATACCAAAAGATACTTGGAATCTTCTTTTAGACTTCAGTACAATGATTGCAGATGATATGTCTAATTATGATGAAGAAGGTAATAAAGTTTTGTCCTACCGGGTTTGTTTGTTTGTTTTAACCTACTTTTTATCACATAAACTTCTTATCTACTTCTGTTTTTCTTGGTACTTACTTTCTATCTTGTGCTTTTCTGAATGTATAAAATACCTCATCCTCTTTACCTGTGTATTCTTTTTCTTTTTTTAAGATTTATTTATTTATGCATACAAGAGCTGGGGTACAGGCCAGAGGTGTGGGGTGGGGGTGAGAGGATTCACCACAGAGAGCAGGAAGCAGAACAGGCAGATCAACGGAAGTACACTGCTGAGGGGAGCAGCGGGCGAGGCAGGAGAGGTCTGCCGCACCATGTGGGTCCCCGGCCTGGCCGGCAGCAGGGATCGAACTTGTGCTGCAGTGGCTGTGGTTTGCTTCATAGTGCGTTGCTTAACCCACTGCGCCACCAGGGAGGCCCCGACCTGTGTATTCTTTTTCTTTATCAACTTAGTATTGTGTCTTTCACAAAGCACAAATCACTTTCATCCATGTTTTAGATTTTCAGTTATTAGGAACTTATCCCCTTCTTAATGAACTTTTATATTTGTATGTATATTTATTGTCTGTTTGCCTTGTCTGTGAACCTGATATCAAGCTCTTTAAGTTTAGTGATTTTGTCTAATTTTAGAGGTACATCAGCTACCTACAGTAGTGCTATTGGCATTGAATATTCACTTATTGAATGAATGTTTTTCTGACATTTCTTCATGTATCTATAAAGATGGTGCTGTCACCAACTACAAGAATATGTGATTTTGTTTTTTCCGTAGTGGCAGTGATTTACATTGATTTCTTTATAGGTAGTTCCCCTTGTGAATTAGTGGGATGAGTTTTCAAGATTATTGAGTAGAGGTATTCTTTGAATAATCTCCAGTCACTCTGGCCACCTTCAGAGTGCCCTGGAACCGTTTACTTTAACCAGGGATGATATTTTCTTCTTCTTCTTTTCTTTTTGTAAAGATTTATTTATACATACAAGACCTGGGGTGTAGGTCAGAGGTGTGGGGGCTGAGAGGATTCACCAGAGAATGAAGTAGGGAGCAGAATAGGTGAATCTACTGAAATACACTGCTGAGGGGAGCAGTGGGGGAGACAGGAAAGGTCTGCTGCACCATTTGGGTTATCTCCTTGGTGGGGCTCAAACTCATGTTGCAGTGCAATAGCTTGACAGTGCTGTGTCTTTAACCCCTGCCTGCGCCACCAGGGAGACCCCTTCTTGTTTTCATTGTCATTTAAAAAGTGGGAAGTATCTAATCCTGTGTGTGACTGATAATTGTGCTTTTTTTTTAAAAAAAGATTTATTTATTTATGCATACAAGCACTGGGGTACAGGACAGAGGTGTGGGGGGGTGAGAGGATTCACCACAGACAGAGTGGGGAGCAGAACAGGCAGATCAACGGAAGTACACTGCTGAGGGGAGCAGCGGGCACAGCAGGAGAGGTCTGCTGCACCATGTGGGTCCCCTCCCTGGCCGGCAGCAGGGAGTTCAATCCGGCAGCAGGGATTGAACTCATGCTGTAGTGGTTGAGGTTTGCTTTGTAGTGCGTTGCTTAACCCACTGCGCCACCAGGGAGGCCCTGATAATTGTGCTTTTTGTTAGACTTTACAAAAAACTGGAGAACTCTAGGAAGATGGCATGTGAGTGTGTAGAGAGGTATGCATATGTGCAATTTTAAATCTTTAGTGGTTTATTATAAAGTAGGATAGTGTTTGTTACTTGTTAATTTCCTATGTAAAATTAAATTGCCTGCCACAAAATACTTAAATTTCTTCCTGGCCCCACCTATTAAGCTTTTAGCACTTTGCAGTATGCTACCCCATCATGACCATTCCTAGGATTACTAGTTTTCACCAGATTACTTCTGTTGCCTGACTTCAGTGGTTTTCAGAAAACCATGGTATTATTGATTGATTACCAGAATAATTTTCTTTATCATTTAAGGAAAGATGAAGAATTAGAATAATATAGAAGGAAGAATAGAAAGAATATATTAGGTAGAAACTAAAAAACTAGAATTTTGAGTCATGTCAGTAGGCATATTTATGATGATATACTTTATTATAGGGAGGGGATATTTAAAAAATGAAGGAAAAAAAAAAAATGAAGGATTCTAGCAAAATGTTACTGATTTTTGTTTTTTCCATTTTTTTTTTTGTCCCCGCAGGAGCATGGCCTGTTCTTATTGATGACTTTGTGGAATTTGCACGCCCTCAAATTGCTGGGACAAAAAGTACAACAGTGTAGCACTAAAGGAACCTTCTAGTATGTACATAGTCTGTACAATAAATACAACGGAAAATTGCACAGTCAATTTCTGCTGGCTGGACTGGACTGAAGATCAATCCTCCAATTCAGACTGAGGGTTGAGACAAAACTTTAAGGATACATCTTGGACCATATCATATTTCATCCTTCTAATGGTGGTTTGGGCTTGTCTTCTAGTCTGGGCCGCTCTAATCATTTATAATTCCAACATTGTGGATTTCATCTTATATCTGTGGATCATCCTAGTTTATTCTCCCATAAGTCTTAGAAGCTTTATGGTGATTATTTTGAGGTTTTCATTCTTGCATAAAGCACAATGCTGTCTTCATCAGAAAACAGTTTGGCATAAGAATTAAACATGAACATCACAAACAATTATAAAAACTTCTATATGCTTTGGGCTAGTTGCAAAGACTATGCTGATAGCACTTCCAATGAGAATGATATATTTAAGTGTACTGGATATGAAATGGTGTTTTGGTTTGGGGGGATTTTTTTTTCCTGGCAAATCACATGTATTGTTGATGTGAGTAGAGTATCTGATGAAAAAATGTCAAAATAACCAACGTGAAAAATTTTTAGGATGACTTGGTGTGCCTACCTGAAAAATTTATGGTGTTTCATACCCTTGATTTCAAAAAGGTTCCACAGAACTAGTCTGCACTTATCTTACCTTTGTTCATATATAGTGGTCCTACAGGGAGCTTTTGTTTAGAAAATAACTGCATAATGTTAGATTCCACTCCTGTCTACATTATGCATTACATAATTGGATTTCATTATGATTTTGAAATGCTTATATGCCTGTCACATAAGTTAAACTATTTAATTTGTTTTGAATGTTTTAGATTGCTACACAATACAATAGTCTAAATTTAGGCATGAGGGTTTATTTTTGTTTTGGTTTTTTTTTTTTTTTTGGTTAGCACACTATGGAACACAAATGAAATTCTCTTAATTTATAAGATGATAGTAGGAATTAAATTTTGGAAATGGTCGTGATGAGCCATGAAGTTCAATTCTTATAGGTACTGCTCTTTCAGACAAGTAGTCCATTTTTGATGACTTATTGTTTTGTTGAAATTGCTTTAACTGCTAATCACTGTGGTTGCCAAAATACTTCAGATTTTCAAGCGAGCATTCACTTGATGCAAAATACCAATCTGAGCTCTATTTTCGTAAGTTATTTAGTCTCTTTACTGTTTTGTTTCACTCAGATTAGCTCAGATTTCACATTAAAGCAGAATTCTATCTTGTATGTATTTTTTTTCATTACAAGACCCAATGAACTGCTTTTATGCTGAAAATGCTCAATTCTTTATCTGTTCACTTCCTGATAGGAAGAAGGATTATTGCTTTTTTAAACATTTCTGTAAGGCAGGTTAAAAATGTAAAACTTTGAATGCTGGATGACTATGGTCTTTAGCAGGAATAAGTTTTGCTTGGTGTATCCAGATATTCTCCTGATGTCTAAATTTGAAATTATCAAAGAAAATGTACGTCAGAATAGCAGTACATTTTATGTAGATGAGTAAATAATTTTAAGAAAAGACGTATTAAAACTTTATTTACATAATTTTGAAATCGACTAGAAAACTTTCCCCATAGATATATTAATATTCCAATTATTAATTTAAGAATACAATTCTACCAAGAGAAAATGTTGAAAATTTCTATTCTGGTTACTGGAATTGGTTATTCAAAAAAAAAAAGAAGAAGACGACAAATCCTGCTGTTTTCAGTATTTCCTGATTTCATATTTGTAAATATAAAGAGGAACTTCAATTATGAAAAATTTAAACAGATATATATATACACACACACATATATATATATGTACTACTTTGTTTTCTGTCTTGATTCTGAGTTATGGTATTGTTTTCAGCTTGATTAATTCGAGTATGTTGTGTTTTGAAATGAAACCCATTAGCTTTTTTCCAATATAATTTTTTTTTATATAAAAGTCTGATATTGGTTCACGGCCTAGTGCCTTGAGTTTTACAGACTTCTTTTAAATGCAAGACCTTTCAACAAAATAGTGTTTGTCATCAGTTTGGTACTAAACATTTATAATTACTGTGTAATTATAAACAAAAATTACTTTAAGCTTTGAATATAATTATGTAGCATAAAAGTTAAGGTTGTTCACTCTATGATGGCATCTTAGAATTAAACAATACTATTGCTAGGGCTGAAAAGAGAAGACTGATTTAATGTGGTGTGATTATTCTGAGGATAAATGTCTGGTTACAGGGAATATTTTGTACTAAAATTGCTTCACATGTGGCCATGTTTGTGTGTGAGTGTGTGTCTGTGAAAGAGAGTATGATGGGGTGGGGGAGAAGAAAGACACACGTTGACACTGATAAACAATTTGAATTGCTTTAATTCACAAGTGTTTTGGTCCTCATTCTGGTAAACTCCCCATGCCGATTCTTTGTTTTAAACTGAACCACAGATATAGTTTCTTTTTGCCAAATGTCAAAACAGGTACACATTTTAAAATGTAATGCTTTTTAAATAGAAAAGTGTATAAAATTAGAAATGCCCACATATAAAAATACTTGAGATCAAGGTTATCTTTAGTAACTATCATCTGCATAACTCTCTGTAAGTTCAATTGTGTTTCTTACAATCCCTGTCCTATTACCAACAGAGGCAATAAAAGCTTCAGTGAAATTGCCATGACTAAATCTTCTCACATATTATTTCAATGTAATTTTTTTAAAGACGAAAATAGATCTGAAAAGTTTTACAAGAAGAATAATTATTCATGGAAAGAGCAATGGCAAGTTTTAGGGAGGAAAGACATGCCAAGTCTTGTTTACTACATGTAAAATGTTTACACCATTACCAGGCTGCTTTATTTAATAGTACTGTAGGTATGTAATATGGCATTGTAAGTATGGGTTCTTCATTAGACTTTAAAAAGCTTTAATGAGAAAAATAAACTTAGTAACAACATAGGAAATCTTTAATATCCTTACTAGGGAATTATTATTTAAACAAGGTATACAATTTTTCCCCCTCATGTTTTAAGTGAGGTAGTCATCAGTTTTTTATTTGATGATAATCAAGAAGTTTGAGTAGTTGTAGTTAGGTTAATGTGCACTTTGCTTAGATTTTTAAACATGCTACTCTTAAAACTGTATTGTAAAAAAAAAAAACTGTATTGTAAGCCTTCTGTAATTTTTACATATGAGTGGCAGAAGAAAAGTAAACCCACTGAGAGAATTTTGGAATAAAAAAAGTGGTGCTGGGGAAATTTATTATAGTCCACAAAGTATGCCTTTGTAAAACTGAGTCAACTTTTAGCAAACTTAATTTATGTAGTTCTAAATGTTAAATTGTACATAATAGAAAATACTTGGCACCTCAGCAGTTTTTCTTTAAATGTTACTTTATACTTTTAACGATATGATTTATATTGAATACATAGATGTTTTGGTAAGATTTTATCAGATTTGATAATGTAATGGTAAATGTTTTTAAAATGTGAACTATTTAACATATTAACTGAGGACACAAAACCTGAATTGTGATTCTATAAAATGTGATAATTAGGGTTCTATTATGGCTCATTTAATTGATTATAAACGAGTATATTTCTGAATTCTTGCCTCTTTTTACAATACTGGTAATAATTTCTATTTTTATTTTATAGAAATGTAGTGGAGTTGCATCAGGGTACTTCTACCTTTGGTTTCTGAGGGCAAAGGGCTTATGTTTTGTAGTTAAATTTGAAAATTCTTAGTAGCACAAATTGCCTTTTCCTGGTTTATAATTATTATTGTCAACATTTTGGTTGAATATTTGCTTTATTTTGTACCTGATTCTTGAGGCATATAAGTGTTCTTTTTTAAGCTCATGACAGTTATATAAATGGTTTTACTAGAATATTCTTATATCAGATTTTCTTTATTGCTGGTTGGATAATTAGCTTTTCCTGTTGACCATTTCATTTATTTGATTTTCCATTAGGGTGAATGTTTTGTGTTAATGACTTTTGACTTCTTGATAGTTGATCTTTTTTTAAAAATCTGCCATAAATAAGGACATCATAATAAAAGGTACACAGCCTTTATAGTAAATGCAGTCCTAAAAAGTTACATTTTTATTTATTGAATTTTAAATACAATTATTTTTGGGAATCTTTTTATAATTGTTCATTTTTAATATTTAAATTGTGAGAAAAATTTTAAAGTCTATCCAGGTCTTTCTTATGAGTATTGTTAAGGCGTTTTTTTTGTTGTTGTTTAACTTTTGTGTTTTTGCTGTGCAGAAAGCAATGTAGCTTGTAACAGAGCACTGGCTCAAGCTATATCTTGAGAAGCTGCTATATTTAATGAAGTTGGGCTAGAGCAGGCGGGGTTCTTTTTCTTTCTGGCATCATCTAAAGCTTTCTACTTCTTTCTCTTATGAATTATGGGCATTTCAAGTGAGATTTAGTTTGGGAATAAATGATTGGTTAAATTCTTTTTTCTGGTCTGGTTTAGAGTAAATATAACCTCTGGTAGATTTTTCAGTGGGATGGAAAGAGATGGCGTCAGATGAAAATTAAAGCAGTTATGATATTAGGAGGCAATACTACTTGGAAAAGAAGAATCCATCAAATAAGTTTAAAGCAAAGAACAATTTTTTAAAAAAAGATTTATTTATGCATACAAGAGCTGGGGTACAGGCCAGAGTCCAGGGAGGTGAGAGGATTCATCAGAGAGAGAGCAGGGAGCAGAACAGGCAGACTGACTGAAACACACTGCTGAGGGGAGCAGCAGGCGAGGCAGGTGAGGTCTGCTGTGCCATGTGGGTCCCCTCCTTGGCCGGCAGTGGCTGTGGTTTGCTTCATAGTGCATTGCTTAACCCACTGTGCCACCAGGGAGGCCCCGCAAAGAACAAATTTGAACCAAAATAGTGAAAGCAATGCTTGATTTGAAATAATGCAAAACAAACTTACCGAAGACAGTATGTGTGAGTTGTCTTAACCAATCAAAAAACGTTAACCGAATGAGTTGACCAAAGGAGGAAAACAAAATGTTGCTCATTTTATATTGAGTATATCTATCTATATTTGTATTTAGATGTATGTTCAATATAAATACCTAAATTTTACTTCAGGTTGTGAAATTTTCTAAGAAAACAATGGAAAACTTGGCAATACCACATGAGATTTCTTGCAGAAAGGGTTCTATAAGGACATGAAGTGAGGGGGAAACGAAATAGTTAACAGAAAATCTAAGCTGTTGGACAATGACTGTTGCAAGTTATATGACACATGGCTAAGTGGCAGTATTTGATCAGTAAGGTTTAGCGATTGTGTACTTGTAATTTTTTGAAAATAGCACATGTAGTTTTAAAGCAAACTATTCTTATCCTAAATATTTTGAAATTCAGTGAATAAAGTGCCAGTGAACTTTCAAGTATTTGTTACTGATACTTCAATGTAATGGCAGTTACAAAGTAACTTTTCTGTGATTTATGCACCATCTGTTGTAAGAGTACAATTTAATGGTTGAAGTAAATTTGTAGAGTTATGTAACCATTATAATTTTATAGCACTTGCTACCCATAACAGCAAAGGCTACTTTGCTGTTAATTCCCACTCCTACCTCCAGCTGTAGATAACCACATTGATGTGTTTCTAAAAATTTTCTCTGTCTATAAATTCAACAAATAGAATAATGCAATTTGAAGTCTGTGCCTGACTTTGTTTCACTTGGCATGATTTTTTTGAGGTTCATCCATGTTGTAGCATATACCCGTACTTAATTCCTTTGCTTGCTATATAGTGACCTGTTGTATGGATGCATTTTGTTTACCCACTTACCAGATGATGGACATTTGGATGTTGACATGGTTCAGTTATTAAGAATTTTGATGCTATGAGTATTCCCATATATGTATTGTGTAGTCGTACATTTTTTTTTTCCTCTTAAGTAGATTCCTTAGGAGTGTTGTTACAGGGTTAGTTGGAAAATTTGTGTTTAACTTCATAAGAAACTGCCAAACCTTAAAGTGGCTGTACCATTTTAACATATTCCTACTACAATGCAGAAAGATTGTAATTCCTTCATATGGGTCTCAGGTTAACCTGTGACTGGTGGTAATATTTTAAGTTCACACAAATAACTTCATGGGTATGTCATTGTCTCATAAGTCCCCAAGTTTCTCTTTGGAAGAATTTGAGGTAACACTAGGAATTCAATTCTTAAATTTGTAAAAATTTAGTTGGTATTGTTTCCTCCCTGCTAGTTACCTGTGCTCTTAACATACAGTGGACATTGAAGTGAGTGCTTTTAATTTTTAATAGGAAATTTCAAACATGAAAGAATACTATAATGCACCTACTTCGATATGATCGATTCATGGTTAAATTTATAGCTAACTCAAGTTTGATTTAACTTTATGCCACCCATCTTCCTGACTGATTTACTTTGAAGCAAATCCCAGTTAACAAATAATTTCATTTATAAATATTTCAGTATGTATGTCCAAAAGACAAAAACTCTTAAATATAATCACAATAATGCCACACTTAAATGTTAATAATTTCTTAGTAACTATCCAGTCAATATTTTATTAATTTGTCTCATTTCCCCCTAGTTAGGTTTCAAATAATGCCCATATATTTAGTTTATCTCTGTAAATCTCTTAACCTTCCCACTCCTTGACTTGAAATTCATTTGTTTGAAAAAGCAGTGGTTGCTTTACATTTTTTATGAAGTTTGTATTTAAGATGACTTTTGATGTACTTTATCAAAAATGTATTCTAACTTGAAAATACTTTGAACACTAATGAAGTATGACATAAAATCTATAATGACAAACTTTCCCTTCAATATAATGGGACTTGTATCTAGATTATATGAAGAATCTTGTAACTTAGCAGTAAAAAGATAAGCCAGTTTACAAATGATCAGAGGATTTGAGTAGACATTCCTCAAAAATTTGCAATATGGCTAATAAGCACGTAAAAAATGTTATTAGGGAAATTCATATCAGAATTACAATGCAGTATTACTTCACATCCAGTAGGGTTGTTTTAGTTAAAACAGTAGCAAATGATGAGGATGTGGAGTAACTGATGGGAATATAAAGTGGTGCAACTGCTTTTGAACAGTTTGGCTGTTAAAAAGTTACATATGGGCCAGCAATTTGACTCCTAAGGTGGGGGGGGGGGTAGGAGTGTGCCCAGTATTTTTTTATATTGAATTGTTTGTCTATTACTGACAAGCTCTTCATATAGTTCAGGTACTACATCTCTATAAGATATATTAGGATTTGTAAGGGATCTTTATATTAGATACTGCATCTTTATGATGTGTTCCAAGTGTTTTCTACTTCCTGTTGATTCCCTTTATTTTCTTGATAGGCTCTTTCATGACACAAAAATTTTATTTTGATAAAGTCCTTTTTACTTTGGTTGCTTCCACTTTCAGATCCAAATCTAAAACCAAGGACTAATCCAGTGTCAAGAAGTTCATGTTTTCTTCTAAGAGTTTTATGGTTTTAACCCTTACCTTTAGTTCTTGGTCTATTTTGAATTAATTTTTGTATACTGTGGTAAGTGTCCAGGTAATTTCTTTTGTCGGTGAACATTGTTTTCCCCTGTACCATTTGCTGAAGAGACTTTTTTCCCTATTGGCATTAGCATCTTACGTATACCTTGCCCGTAGATTATGGGCTTGTTTCAGGATTCCAGTGCCCATCAATATTTATGTATTGTCCTTTCTTATGTGAGAACCACATTATATTGATTAGTGTAGCTTTATAGATTTGAAACTAGGAAGTGTGAATGCTCAGACTTGTTATTCTTTCTCAAGATTGTTTTGACTATTCTAGGTTCCTTGCATTTCCATATGAAATGTATATTAAGATTAGCTTGTCAATGTCTGCAAAAAATGTCAGCTGGATTTTCATAGGGGTTTGTTGAATTTGTAGATCAGTTTTGGGAGCACCCATAAATTTTGCCTATTTCGTGTATCCAAAATGTTCTTGAATTCCTAGTGTCCCTGTCTTCATTTAAATTCTTACTATTATTGCTTAAGTGTCTACTGTGACTTCCTATATGTTCTCTCTGCCTTTATTTCTCTTCCAAACACTTGTTCTGTTACCAGGATCACTTCTGAAAGGCTTAATTAAGATCCTTTGTTGACTCCCCCATAGCTTTTAGAATATATTCACTCATTAAATAAAGGTTTCTAATTCCTTAATGGTCAGGCATTATCCTGTGAATATAGCAGTGAACAAAAACATACAAAACTAGTCCTCATGGAACTTATATTCTAGTGTGGGGAGATGTAATAAGTAAATTCTGTGATAGATAGAAGTTGTATGAAGAGGGAAAAAGCAGGGAAAGAAATAGGAGCCAGTACAATTTTAAATAGGATCATCAGGAAGGTTCTTTAGTACCCCCCTTGTTTGTGGTTTCACTTTCTGGAGTTTTCATTACTCAGCCAAAGTCCAAAAATGTTATGAACAATAAGTGTTTTTAGGGAAAGACCATATTTATGTAACTTAAGAGTATAATTTTACAACTTATGGTTCGTTACTATTGTTAATTTCTTACTATGCCCAGTTTATAAATTAAACTTTTGTTATAGGTATATACAGAAAGAAAAAACATTGTAAATATAGGGTTAAGCACTATCGCAATTTCAGGTATCCACTTGGAGCATATCCCCATGGGTGAAGGAAGACTAATAAGCCACTTCCTCATCTATCTGAAGAAAGCTTTCAGTCAGAAAAAAATAGCAGCTATACAGGTTGCGTGGAAGTATGTCTGGTACTGTGTAATTGAAGAGTTTTGAGTAGAAGACTAACAGGTTCTTGAATTTTAACAAAATTTCTTTATTCCACCTTTTTTTTAAAAAGATTTATTTATGCAAACAAGCACTGGGGTACAGGCCAGAGGTGCAGGGAGGTGAGAGAATCCACCAGACAGAGCAGGGGGCAGAACAGGCAGATGGACTGAAACACACTGCTGAGGGGAGCAGTGGGCTAGGCAGGAGAGGTCTGCCTGCGCCATGTGGGTCACCTCCCCAGCCGGCAGCAGGGATCAAACTTGTGCTGCAGTGGCTGCGGTTTTCCTCACAGTGCGGTTTTCCTCACAGTGTGTTGCTTAACCCATTGTGCCACCAGGGAGGGCCCCAAAATTTCTTTATTCTAATGTGGTAAGTTAAGGTAGAAGGTGAAAGTAGACTAGTTGTGGTAAGTATCATAGATTCTTAAATACCCCCAATAAGCACTGCCTCATGAGACTTAACCTATATGTAATTCCTTCTTGAGTAGACTGGACCTAGTGACTTGCTTTTAATGAGTAGGATATGGGCAAAGTGATGGGATATAGTTTCTAAGATTAAGTTATAAAGTGATTTTAGCTTTCGTTTTATATGTTGTTTTTTGGTCTTACTTGCACACATTGTTGGACATTAGCTGCAATTTTGTGAGCTACCTTTTGGAAAGAGGCCTGAGTGTCAAGAAATTGAAGTCAGCAAGGAACTATAAAGCTTTCAGACCAATAACCAATGAGGCCCTACATCCTGCAAACAACATTGGTAAGCTTGGAAACTGATCCTCTCAGTTGAACCTTCAGATAGGACTGCTCTTCTGGATAACAGCTTGTCTGTGACCTTGTAAGGAGCTCTTAAAATCCAGATAATATGCACCAGTATTTCAGAGCTACAGCAATTGGAATAGCAGATGTTTAAGATGTTGAGTTTTGGAATAATTTTTCATATGGCAATAGATAACATGTTAATTAAGAAGTTAATGCAGTTATCCTGATAACTGGATCCACAACGACTAACAGTGGAGTTGAAAAAGTATTGAACTCTGGACATATTTTAAAGGTAAAGCTAACCAAGTTCTTGAAGAACTAGATACACATGTGTGTTTGGGAGGACCAGATGGGGGATTGTGGTTGTTATTGTATAGCAGAAGTAAAGGTGATTCTAAGGTTTTTTGCTTGGACAACTGCAGGGATGGATTGTTTTAAACCAAGATTTAGAGGATACAAAAAATGGATTTTTCCCTAGGGGCAATGGCTTAGTATTTCTGGCAACTTTACACAACCTAATCCCCACAAATAATGAAAATTCACTGTAGTTTGACCTCATCCCAAAGTGGTTGATCAGCTTCTTCCTACTGTCTCTAGAGATGAGAAGGAAGTAGGTTAGATTGTTGCTTGCAAAATAACATAAACATTTTCCAGTCAAGCTTTCTATTATGAAAATTCTGGTCTGGAGCTACTACTCAGTATGAGGGGAAAGACAGCATAGTAATCAGAGATGTTACATTTCAGAGAGATGGAGGGTAAACCTTTTAAGTTATACTACAGATAGGTCAGACATTAGTGCCTAACGTATTTCATCATGATCTTGTAAGTTGCCCAAATTTGTGGTTATCTGACTCTCAGAATCTAGAAATCAGGAATCATTAAATGCATGATAAATGGTGTTGGTAGTTATTTTCTCATAGAAAATTGACACTAGTGTTGAGATTTCAAAAAGCAATCTAAGTATTAAAAATGTAACTTTTGTGAAGCAAGTCTTTTCGGTAAGTTATTACACACGACCA
Organism: Galemys pyrenaicus; assembly: GCA_019455555.1. Lineage (NCBI taxonomy): Eukaryota > Metazoa > Chordata > Mammalia > Eulipotyphla > Talpidae > Galemys > Galemys pyrenaicus. The sequence continues at coordinate 4,086,608 of JAGFMF010011690.1, read as the reverse complement.
TGACCTATATTGTACTAATAAGTCTTTGTTAAAATTATGTTGTTTAAAACACAAAGAGGTATAGGTGTTTTTCTCCTCTATTTTGCAGTGAGAAACTTCTAGGAACTTCAGTATCTTGTAACAAGCTAGTAAGTGGCAGAGCCAAGATCTGAATCTGGGCTTCTTTCTGATGCCTTTAAATATTGTTGGTTCTGCAGTTTGTAGAACCTGATTTCTACCTTTATGATTAACTCATGAGTGAAAAGCCTTTAAAAGCTATTTAAAAAGACAAACTCTACTGCAGAATATCATTGCAAATTGTGTAAAATTTTCAATTTTTGCATTAAGTGCTCTAGTAAGGTTATTGGCAAGAAACTGGATGAATTAAGATTTTTATAATTTGAGAAATAGAGACATCAAGAGATTATTTCAACTAGGGTCTGTAAGTAGTTCATGAATAGGCATTTAAAATATACATTCTGGGAGTGGCTTAATAGAGTTCAGACCTGTTGGAATTGAGAATGTGGTTGTATTTCAATGATAACATTTTATCAAATATTAGAAAAGTAGATATATGACCTTGAGGGTCTGTTTTAACTGAGACTTTTCATAATCTGTGAAAGGGGTCCTTCTGTTTCTATCGCCAACCTTTTGCGGTATTGGCTAGAAGAATAGATGTTATTGAATAATTCATTTTGAAGGGTTTAAAACTTTGCTCCCCATGTGCTGTGGCAGAGTACATCAGAATCTATTCTACCAGTTTCCATATGTAGTTGTAGCTGGTATGTGGTCCTCTGTTTGGAGAAAATAATATAGGTCAATGTAATATTGACTTGCTAGCCTGCCTATAGGTGTGGCCATGTGACTAAGTTCTTATCAATAAGTAGATATGATGTGACTTTCTTCTAGGTGGGTACCTTAAACAGCATGACTTTTCCACATTTCTTTCTTCTTCCTGTCATCAGGAAGAACCCACATCAACCCAGCTTCACCCAAACAGATAGTGATAATGCTCTAGGATGGCAGATAATTATGATGAAGAAAGATGAAAAAGTGAATTCCTTCATAGAACAGGGCAACTTGCTGACTAGAAATTTCTATAGAATATAACCATGGAAGTATTATACCTCTTCTTGTTAAGCTTTTTATTGTTCTCCATTGCAAGAGTATGGTCTTATCCTAACCAGTACATGCACTGAATGTGAAAGAAATTTTTCCAAGGAAGCAAAAATAATTGAATTGTATGCTCAGATGCTTTTTATTTCCACCTTCATTAACAAGCCTGTAAATTGTAGAAACAAGTAAAAGAACATTTAGCTCACTGGTTTACAAACATTACTATATCTTGAGTTTTAAAATTTATTCTTAATGTAACCACCTAGTGCTACTTTTAGAAATTTTGAATGGGGTCAGTTAGGTAGAAGCTCCAAAGGAAAAGAAGCCATGTGTACATCTTGTACAGAAGAACACACCGTGGAGAACAGTAGTCTAAAGGACAGAAAAAAGATGAACAATAAGCAAAAGTAGTGTAATTATATTAACAGTCAGAGGGACATTTTATATTGATAAAAAGATAAAAAGCATATGAATCCTAATTGTTACGCACCTAATAAGAGCTTCAAAATATATAAAGCAAAATTGACAGTAAAGTGCAAATTCACAAAGTTTGAGATGTTTGCCATTCATTATCTAGGAATACATAGAAATGATGAGTAAATTGCAAAAACAAAAAAAATCTAGATATAGATTTGAAAATCATCTATCAATATAACTGTATTTATAGACTATTACATTCAGCAACTGTAGAATGCACATCCTATCATTGATACATTCAGCAGTGCACTTGCTGGGCTTTCAATTGAGATTACCTTGACTATATAGATAAATTTGGGAAGAACAGATACATTGGCAGTAGTTAGTTTTTCTATTCATAACATGGAATCTTATTTATGTAGTTCTTTGGTTTTGTTCATTAGAGATTTGTCATCTCCTGATAGAGAACTTGTGCATATTTTGTTATATTTCCACCTAAATCTAGGGAAGTGTCAATATAAAATATTTCGTGTTTTAAAATTCAAATTTCACTTGTTCATTGCTGATAAACAAATTAGCTGTAGACTTTTGTATATTAACCTCGTATCTTGTAACCTTGCTCCACTCACTAATTTTTTTTTGATCAATTCATCTTTTCTTCATAGATGATGATTTACTTTTATTATACCCATTACAATGTTGAAAGAAGAGGGGACATCTTTGTCTGATACTTGATCTGGAAATTTTAGGAAATCTTCAGTTTAGCATCATTAAGTATGTTAGCTTGAGGAATTTTGCATGTATGCTTTATCAAATTGAAGTTCTCTTCCTACTTTACAGAGTTTTTTAAAAAACAAATGAGTGGTTTAGCTTTCTCCCCATTTCTTGATAAGGATTATGTGATTTTTGTTTGACCTGTTTATATAATGGATTATATTAATTTTTAATATGATATTATTGATACACATTTATTGATATGTACAATATAAGTTTAAGGTATATAGCATAATGATTTTATTAACTGATTTTTGAGGATTGAATCAGCCTTGCATACCCAAGGCAAATATTGGCTTTTATTTGCTAATTTTTTTTAAGATTTATATTTATTTATGCATACGAGAACTGGGGTATAGGCCAGAGCTGTGGGGGGAGGGGGAGTTAGAGGATTCACCAGAGAATGAAGTAGGGAGCAGAACAGGTGAATCTACTGAATACACTACTGAGTGGAGCAGTGGGTGAAACAGGAGAGGTCTGCTACACCTTGTGGGTCAGCTCCCTGGCCAGGGATTGAACTCAAGCTGCAGTGGCTGGAGGTAACTTGATAGTGCTGAGACTTTAACCCCTGCACCACCAGGGAGACCATTATTTAGGTAATTTTTTTGAGAAAGTTTATATGTGCATGATAGATAATGGTTTGTAGTTTTCTTCTGTAATGTCTACAATGTAGTAATGTCTTTGCCTGGTTTGGATATTAGATAACATTGGGTGTGTATGTATAGAATGAACTAGGAATTATTCCTTCTGCTATTCTCTGAAAGAGTTTGTGGAGAATTTCTTCCCTAAGTGTTTGATAGAATGCACCAGTGAGCCCATCTTGTCCTAATGCTTTATATTTTGGAAGGTTATAAATAATTGATTGAATTTCTTTGATATAGGCCTATTCAGATGGTCTTTTTTTATTCCTGTGGGCATTTTGGAGCTTGTATCTTTTAAGGAACTAATTCATTTCAGTGAGGTTATTGTGGGCATAGAATTGTTCATAATATTCCTTTATTATCCTTTTTTTAAAAATACTTATGCATACAAGAACTGGGGTACAAACCAGAAGTATAGGGGCTGAGAAGATTCACCATAGAGAGAGTGAGGAACAGAACAGGCAGAGCGACTAAAACACACAGCTGTGGGGAGCAACAGGCAATACAAGAGAGGTCTGTGGTGGCATGTGGGTGACCCCCCTGGCAGGGGGCAAGGATAGAATTCCTGCTGCAGTGGCTGCGGTTTGCTTCATAGTGCGGTGCTTAAGCCATCACGCCAACAGGGATGAACCATATTATGCTTTTAATGTCCACGGGCTTCGTAGTGCTGTTGCTTTTTTGATATCTGATATATTAGTAATTTTAAATCTTTTTTAAAGATTTATTTATGCATAGAAGAACTGGGGTGTAGGCCAGAGTTGCAGGTGAGAGGATTCACCAGAGACAGAGTGGGGAGCAGAACAGGCAGATCTATTGAAATACACTGCTGAGAGGAGAGGGGTGAGACAGGAGAAATTTGCTGTGCCATGTTGGTCAGTTCCCTGGCTGGGGATCAAACTCATGCTTCATTGTTTGGCGGTAGTTTGATAGCACTGAGACTTAACCCCTGTACCACCAGAGAGCTCCCCTTACCCTGCTTTTTTTTTTTAAACTTGTTGAGAGGCTAATCAATTTTAATGATCTTTCCAAAGTACCAGCTTTTAATTTCATTTATTTACTCTTTTGATGCCCTGATAATTTCATTGCTTTCTGCTTTAGTTTTTATTAGTTTTTTTAATTCTGTTTATTTTGTATTCAATTTGTTCTTTCCCTAATTTCCTTAAGTGGAAACAGATGATTGATTTTAGATCTCTCTTCTTTTACAACATATTTAGTGATACAAATTTCCTTCCAAGCACTATTTTTTAAAATATTTATTTTTTTATTTATCCATACAAGAACTGGGGTGTAGGCCAGAGGTGTGGGGTAGGGGAAGGATTCACCAGGGACAGAGTGGAGAACAGAACAGGTGGCTTTACTGAAATACACTGCTGAGGGAAGCAGCAATTTTATTATAATTATTATAGGTGAGATACAGGAGAGGTTTGCTATGTCATGTGGGTCAGTCACCTCCCTGGTGTGTGGGGGGATCAAACTCACTTTGCAATGGCTGTCAATAACTTGATAGTGCTGAGACTTAACCCCTTGAGCCACTAGGGAGGCCCTCAAGCACTATTTTTGCTGCACCCCACACATTTTAATAAGTTGTGTTTTCCTTTTAGTTCATGATAATTGAGAATTTTTCTTGAAATTTCTTCTTTGACCCATGTGTTTATTTAGACATGTGATATTTAACCCCCATTTAAAAAAATTTTTTCCAATTATCTTCCTGTTACTGATTTTGAGTTTAATATTCACTGTGATCTGAAAGCAGACATTAAATGATCTTTAGTTTTTAAAAAATTTTAAGTTGTGTTTTTTTTTTTATAAAAGATTTATTTATGCATACAAGGACTGGGGTACTGGCCAGAGGTGTTGGGGTGAGAGGATCCACCAGAGACAGAGTGGGGACAGAACAGGCAGATAGACTGAAACACACTGCTGAGGGGAGCAGAGAGTGAGAGGAGAGGTCTGCTGTGCCATGTAGGTCACCTCCCTGTCCAGGGATGGAACTCGTGCTGCAGTGGCTGCAGTTTGCTTCATAGTGCTTTGCTTAACCCATTGTGCCAACAGGGAGGCCCCTTAAATTGGGTTTATGACCTAGAATATGGTCTGTCTTGGTGAATGTTCCATGTGAGCTTGACAAATTTTTATTCTGCTGTTGAATAAAACAGTCTATAGATGTTCATGTTATTCTATTGACAAGTGCTGGTGTTTAATTCAATTGTATTCTTAATTGATTTTCTGTCTGCTGGATACATTCTGATAAGGGGGTGAAGTCTCTATATATGATAATGGATTAATCTTTCTCTTCAAAATTCTGCGATTTTATGCCTTACATAGTTTGACACTATTAGACACGTGTTAAAGGTCTTTGATTTTCTTGTTTGTTCTACTATCATTATGTAATACTGTTCTTTATCACTGATCACTTTTCTTGCTTTGAAGTCTTGCTGTTTTGAAATTATATAGTTGCTCATGCTATCTTTCGGTTAGTAGTAGAGATTTATTTTTTATCCATGTATTTTAATGCATACCTTTATATTTAAAGTAGATTTGTTTTTAGCAACATAAGTTTTTTGATTTCTTTGACAGTGTCTGTCTCTTAATTCATAAATTTAGATCAATGACATTCATTTCTTTTTTTTTCTTGATAAGCTTTATTTATTTACTTTAGCATTTATTTAATTATGTTTGACGTCGCTTATAGTCCCCAGGGAATTCCCACCACCATTTCACCTGTGCGCCATCACCTCAGGCCCTGTGCTCTTTCTGCCCTCATCCCGTTCTCTACCTCCCTCCCCCCCAACTATCCCTTTGTGGACCAATGACATTCAGTGTCAGTATTGCTATTTAACATCTATCATATCCATTACTGTTTTCTATTTGTGGTGCTTTGTTATTATTTTTCTCATTCTTTTTCTTTTTACAGTTTTAATTGAGCATTTTGTGATTTCATTTTTTCTCTTGCTAGCATGTTGGTTATGCTTGTTTTTTACATTTTTTGGTGATTACCCTAGAATTTGAAATATATATACCACTAATTCAAGTTCACTTTGAAATCACTTTTTCACAGCTATTGTCTTACAATAACAAAATAATTTTAATCTTTACCTCCTGTCCCTTGTATCACTGCTGTCATTCATTTTACTTACATACAAATATATGTGAGCATTTATATACATATGCACACATAAAATACATTGCTGAAATTTTTACCTGTTCTGTTAAACCAATTAAGAAAAAAATTATTTTACATCCATTTACTCCTTTTTCAATGGTCTTTATGTGGATCTGAGTTTTTATATTATGTTCATTCTAAAGAACTTCAACATTTTTTTGCAGTGCAGGTCTATGGGCAAAAAGTACCACCAATGTGTTTAATGTCTGAATTCCCAACATTAGGTCCCATATTAGCTTTGTCTCCTGAGCTTTCTTCTAGTAATCTGTGATTTCCAGTGTTTTCCTGTCTCCAGTGTTGGGGGCTGCGTCCCTGTGTCCTCCCCCCTTTCATATAGACCTGAGGAAGAATGTTGATTTTTCAACCTATTAGCATTTTACTTTCTATTAGGCTAAACTGAGTCTTACAGTGCACTTGGAACATTCATCAAGATAGATAAAATGCTTGGTTTTAATATATTCACAAGGATTGAAATAATGTCGTATGATATAACTATGAAAGTTTTAGAAATCATATAGTATAACTATAAAAGTGTTAGAAAAAACATATTCTCCAAATATTTAGAAATCAAACAAAACAACTAGTTAAGGCTTTATTTAAAGCTACTTATAGAGTTTAGTCACTTATTTAAAGTTTCAATTTCTACCTTCTCTTCACTGATTTCATTTTTGAGCTCATTTTTTTCTGAAATTTAATTCTGACTAGCTTTTCTGAGTTTCCTTGTCTTATTTTGGCTTGCCTATCTGAATCTTCTGCTTGTTTATTGATTATAACAGTTCTGAATTCTCTAGTGATAGAATCTTTCATATTTTTGTGTTTGGATTCTGGAGAGTTGTTCTCTTGTGCTGTTATATCCTCTTGATCCTCATGCTGCCATGTGTTATATATATTTTTTTCTGCTCGTTATGCTACTTTCCCTACTTACCATTTTTAAATGTCTGTAATAGTAGCTTATGGGTTGACCACACTGTGTTACCATGCTTTTGATTTTATTATTTGCCTTTGCTGGATTTGTATGTTTTGTCGTTGCTGAGTCAGCATGGGGAGTCCATTAAGGGGTCCATTGTTGGTGTGACTAAATTGAAGTGAGACTAGCTCATGTTTGTGGCACACCCATACCCTTCCTTGTTGGTATTTGGGATGAGAGCCTTGACAGTCACGTGCTCTCCGTGCACCCTACGAGGTGTGCACCACTTTGATGGTGCGGAAAGGGGAGTCCATATCAGAGTGCATGCTCTGCTCTTACCTTGACCAGGGACCCAGCCTGTGTGGCGCACACCAGCTCCTCCACAAGGTTTTCCCATCCTTTACGGGTATATGCCTTCACACCATCCCTGCTCCTCCTACCCCCAGGTATGCTGGCCGAGTGATGTACCCTGTTCCAGATCACAGCCCTCAGGTTCCTCTCCCCACCCACCGACTGATGTTGAATTATGAATCTCCTTAGTGTGACCTCTGTTGAAGTTTGTAACTTTAAGCCTCACTCCTGGTTGTGGGACTGTGTGGTGTCCTTCTTGGTCAATGTTCTAAGATCCATAGCTAGGGCCTCCCTGGTGGTGCAGCGGGTTAAGCAACGCACTATGAAGCAAACCGCAACCACTGCAGCACGAATTAGATGCCTTCTGCCTGGGGAGGGGGCCCACATGGTGCAGCAGACCTCTTCTGCTTTGCCCGTGATCTCCTCCCCACTCTATCTCCAGTGAATCCTCTCATTCCCCACACCTCTGGCCTGTACCGCAGTGCTTGTATGAATAAATAAATAAATCTTTAAAAAAAAAAAAGATGTACAGCTAGTGGGGGCAGGTACGCCATTGCTGCCGCTGCGAGAGTCTGTTGTGTCTGGATCATTTCCCAGGGACTGCTCCACAGCTTGCTAGGGCCTACCATCCCTGTGCCTTTTGTCGGGTCCCATTGAAGTTTGGCAGACCACTGCTTCTAGTGTGTACTGTAGTTGTTCGTTTTTCCTTCAGGGCTTACTGGCTTTGTTCTGCTGCAATCTAGCTAGAGTACGTGGAAATGAGCCAGGCATATTTACTCTGCCACCATCTTGCTTCTAACCCCAATAACCTGGTTTAGTATTTGTAAATCAGTCAGGAGAATTCATTATATTATCAATCTAAAACTAAAAATCCCCACATGATCATCTTGATAAATGGAGAAATAGTATTATTCGCAATTCAACACCTATTTCTGGGTCTCACCATGCTTGCAAAGAAAGCCCTAGTCAATGCAATAAGGCAATAACAAGTGATAAAATGCATGATTGAAAGAAAATTCAAACTTTTATTCTCATAGAAAATCAATGTTTATCTGTTAGAAGACTCAAAATTGTTAAGCTGTCTGTCAGTTCTTTCCAATTTGATATATCAATTAAGAACAATCCAAATTAAAAACACAGGATGGGGCCTCCCTGGTGGCGCAGTGGGTTAAGCAATGCACTATGAAGCAAATCGCAGCCACTGAGCAAGAGTTCGATCCCTGCTGCCGGCCAGAGAGGGGACCCACATGGCCTGGCAGACATCTCCTGCTGTGCCCGCTGCTCCCCTCAGCAGTGTACTTCCGTTGATCTGCCTGTTCTGCTCCCTGCTCTCTGTGGTGAATCCTCTCACACCCCCACACCTCTGGCCTGTACCCCAGTGCTTGTACGCATAAATAAATCTTTAAAAAAAAAACACACAGGATGTTTTTCTTTTAAAGAAACTCATTAGAAGATTCCAAAATTCATATGGAAAAAAGAATTTTAGGATAGTCAAAACAATCTCGACAAGTGTTTGGAAAGTTACCTGATTTCAAAGTTGATTATAAGGTTAGAGTAAACAAAGCAGTGTGCTATCTGTGTAAGGATAAATGAATAGAAGAATCCAGAAATACACCCACATTTATATAGCCAACTAATTTTAAATGGAGGCCCTGAACAAATTCAGTGGAGATAGAGAATATTTTTAACAAAATGAACTAAAATAAATAGACACCCTTAAGGGGATAAGGAGGAGGCTCCTTAATCTTTGCCTCACAATAAACACATTAGTAGATTTGAGATTGACCATAGACTTAAAACATAAAAGTAAGACTATAATGCTTTCAAAAGAAAACAAAATACCTCCATGACCTTAGAGTTGAGAAAGATTTAACTTTTTTAATCTTGCCTTTTTTTTTTTTTAAATGTGTTTATGCATACAAGAGCTGGGTACAGGCCAAAGTCGAGGGAGATGAGAAGAGCCACCAGAGACAGAGCGGGGAGCAGAACAGACAGATGGACGGAAACACACTGCTCAGGGGAGTGGCAGGCGAGGCAGGAGGGGTCTGCCTGTGCCATGTAGGTCCCCTCCCTGGCCGGTAATCGAACTCGTGCTGCAGTGCCCCGGATACTTCACAGTGCGGCGCTTAACCCACTGCACCACCGGGAAGGCCCACCTTTTTTATTTTTTGAGATAGTCCTCATATATTGTTTAGGTTCCATTTCTATCATCTTCTGTGTTGCTTCTACTACTGAGGCTGGCGTATGACAGGCTATTTGTGCGACTCATTAGACAGTCTGATCTGTGACTTGTACCAATGGGCCACATTTTGTTACACTCTCCTCCTTCATGTTATGTCATTTAGGTGTCTTTCCCCTCTACATTGTTCTGTTGCATTATAATAACCCCTTTAAAATTTCTTTCATGTGGGGTTTGGTGTTGGTAAACTGTTTTCGCTTTTCTATGATACCCCTTACTCTTCCTTCTGTCTTGAATTTTATTTTTTCCAGGTAAAAGATTCTATGCTTGGGAGTCTATTTCTTAAAGTATTTTAAATATCTCCTAGTTCGTTCATGCTCAACGTTTCTATTGAAAAACCATCTGACAGTGTGATTGGTGTTCCTGTTTTTCTCTTGTTGCTTTTAATATTGTCTTGTTTTTAATAGCTTTATTATAAGGTGTCTTGGTGTGTGTCTATCTGGTATAATTTTCTTTGGAACTCTTTAGGCCTCTTGGATCATCACATTTGGTTAACTCCCTAAACAGATGATTTCAGTATTTCCTTAAATAAAATTTCTATGCCTTTCTTTTTCTCCTCTTTTGGGATTCCTGTGATACAGATGTAATTTCACTTTAATTTGTCCCAAAGGGTTCTTACTCTAGTTTCATTTTTTCCCTCTACATTGTTCTATTTGTGTGTTCTTCCCTATCATTGCATTTTTAAGTCCATTGCTTGTCTGCTGTTGAAGTCCTTATTTATATTTTTAAATTCAAGTAGGTTTTTTTTTTATTTCCATTATTTTCAGTTGTTCACTGCCTTATATATTTTTTTAATTTTAATAATTGACCTCCTTATATTGTTGTTCATTTTGTACAGTGTTTGATTTCTCCTCTCAGTGTAGTCCCCATCATTCTCCCACCACTGTTGCACCTGTGAACCATAGCCATAATCTGGTGCGCTCTTCCCTCTCCTGTTTTGGTCTGTCTCCCTGTCCCCCTGCTCTATGACTTACACCTCTGGTCAGTTTGTAAGTTTTGTCTTTTTTCTGGCTCTTTGTTCAGTTTCTCTATATTCCACATATAGTGAAAACATCCAATATTTATTTTTTTCTGACTTAATTTGTTTAGCAGAATCTCTTACAGTTCCATCAAAGTTGTTGCAAATAGCATTAATTTATCCTTTTTTTTTGATTGCTGAGTAGTTTTCCATTGTGTATATATGCCACATCTTGACCCATTCAGCTACATTGGAACATACATGTTGTGTTTGTGTTCTTTGTGTAGATTTTGAGGAGTGGAATTGCTATATCATATGTAGGTTCACCTTTAGTGTTTTGAGGGTTCTCCACACAACTTTCCATAGTGGCTGGACCAGTTTGCATTCCCACCAGCAGTGTAAGAAGGTTCCTTATTCTCCACATCTTCACCAGCATTTGTTATTTACAGTTTTCCAATATGGTCCTTCTCACAGGTGTGGGGCAGTATCTTATTGTGATTTTGATTTGCATTTCCCTGATAATAAGTGATATCAGACACTTTTTCTTATGCCTGTTGGTCACTTGCATTTCTTCTTTGGAGAAGTGTATTTTTGACTGGGTTGTTCTTGTTGAGTTGTGAAAGCTCTTTGTAGATCTTTGATACCAGTCCCTTCTCAGTTCTGTAGTGTGTAAATGCTTTCTCCCATTCAGTAGGCTGTCTCTTTGGTTACTATTTTACCACATATGAGCTTTTTAGTTTGATGTTGCCTCACATTTTCTTTTTAATTCTGTAACTCTTACATGTTTTTTGACTTCCACAAACATTATTAGAACTGTTTCCTTGAACTCCTCTTCAGTCACATTCTGCAATTTTGCTGGATTGAGAATACTCTCAGGGATGTTTGCTCCATCAATTGTGGAGAAATTTTAAACTTTTATGGGGTTTAATAGTGCTAGACTTACAGACTGTTTTCTTTGCACTTGTTGAAGTAATTGGAGAACTGGTACCAGTGAAGGGTAGTAGTTCCAAAACACGACAGGAAAATAGAACACCAAAGGATCACCTCCAGTAAATGCGAGGACTCAAATTTCCTACTGTGCTGTGGGTACAGAGTTGTGTGGTGGGCATTCACAGTGATCCCCTCTTCTAGGCCAGCCCTGCAGTCCTAGTGTCTGGTAGTATTGTGTCTACTTTGCTAGGCTATTTTTGAGCACTAGATATTGAGCATTGATTATAGTTGATACAGGGTCACAGGCAGGGACTTTTTTCCAGCAGAGGCTTATTCTGGCTTGTTTTTACCTGTTAATAACAGGCTTTGGAGTTCTAATTTATTCAGGTGTTCCGTTGTTTTGGTTTTAGTCCTGGGTTAGGGGGGTGTCAGGTGTTTCGAATAGCTAGGCTTTGAATTGTAGCCTTGTCTATGAGGAGACACAGGTGATGTGCTATTTCTCCAATTCAGACTCCAGTTGTTCTATATTGAAAGCCTCAGGCTCAAATCAATAGTCCTCTGCATCTCACCCATATAGCTTTCCAACAGAGCCCTCTGCTGTAGTTACGAACTCATGCATACCAATATCCAATGCAGTGCTGGGGATTCAGGAGCCCCTAATGTTGGTCTGTGTCTGCATCAACTTTTGTGGAGGGCTCTGTAGCCATCCCTCCCTCTTATGGGTTGAACTGCTCAGGTATCAAAGTTTTTCCTACCCATTTCTGCTGGGCCGTTCCTTCTAATATGTGCTGTGGTCATCTATTTCTCCCTCAAGGGTTTTTGTTTTTGCGCATTGTTCTACTGCAACCTATTTGTATTTGGAGGAAGTGAGCCTGTCTTTGCACTGCTGCCATCTTGTTGGACTTGAGATTTTTTTAATGCAAGACACAAAAAGTGTCTTAGAGGGAAAATCATTTGAAAAATGAAAAATCATGAGGAGAAAAAATGAATTTCATTAAAAGGGAACACTTCTGCTCCCCAAAGTCACTGTTTATAAAACATATAGGCAAGTCACACACTGGTGGGAAAATGCTAACAACACATAGATGTAACAAAGGACTTAGATCCTTTCATAAATAATTCCAACTGTAGTGAGACAAGCAACCTAATGAAAAAATGGTCAGAGATTTGAGACATGTCAGGAGAAAAATGCTAATAAGCATATGAAAAGGAGTTAAACATCGTCAGTCATCATGCAAATTAATAGAACTGGGACTCTCACAGTTGCATGCAAATGCACATAAAACAGCACAGTAGCCACTTTGAAAAATTTTTGGTAGTTTCTTATTAAATGTGCACTTGTAGAATCCCATCTGGGATTTTGTGTGTGTGTGTGTGTGTTTGTGTTGAGAAACAAGGAGTTCAGGGGCGTGTAGGGTAAGTGGAAAAGTTATCAGGCTTTCCACCCTCCTGCCATTGGTGTTGACCATGGACACCTGTAGTCCTGCATGCATGCCTAAGTGAGCATGCGCAAGTGGGCACACCTGGGCTGAGACACGGAGCATATAAGGGCAGCCTAATGAGGAAGCCAGAGAAGTGAGAGTAGCAGGGGAAAGAGAAGCAGTAGTGGCAGAGGCCAGAGAGCCCAGAAAGTGAAGATTTGCCAGGGGCTAGGGGGCCTGCCAGCCTTCAGGCACCCCCAGCACCCCTGCCTGCCGTGTACCTGATCGCCTCTGATAACAAAAGCCTAAAAAAGCCACCAAGGGCTCCAGGACTCCTCTACCTGTCTGCTCAAAATCATCGAGAACCTGCTCTGTGCTTTACTGGCACCACAGGGAGGTAAGAGGATTTTTATTTTTTTAAATTTTAAAAAAAAGATTTATGCATACAAGAGCTGGGGTACAGGCCAGAGGTGTGTGTGCGTGGGGGCGGGGGGGGGTGAGAGGATCCACCAGAGATAGAATGGGGAACAGAGCAGACAAATTGACTGAAACACACTGCTGAGGAGAGCAGTGGGCAAGGCAGGAGAGGTCTGCCGTGCCAAGTGGGTCACCTCCCTGGCAGGTGGCAGGGATCGAACTCTCATGCTGCAGTGGCTGTGGTTTGCTTGATAGTGTGTTGCTTAACCCATTGCATCCCCAGAGAGGCCCTGGAAAGAGGTTTTTTAGAAGCAAACACAAGAAACCAGGAGTGACACTAGGTGGGAAGATGGTATGAATGACATGGAATCCCATCTGTACTGTGTAAGAGGTTTTCTTTTTACTGCATGTACATTATTTGCATAATCTTTAATACTGAAAACAACAGGATCTTCAAAAAACCCCAGTAACTCTCTGCCCACCTATGTCTATGCAGGTAATACTCTTTTCTTTCTGCTTTTCCTAATATACCTGTCCTCTTAAATCACAAAAAAGCAAAACAAAAACCAACCCAAAACATAAACCTATATGACTCAGAAACTCTGAGAAATGAAAACATCTCTATAAAGAATATAACTTTATCATCACTGCAACCTGTAAATAACCCAAATGTTCATAAATGAAAGAAAGGATAAACTGTGGGATGTTCATTCAATGGAACAATACTGAGTAGCAAAAGGATAATAAATGGATATATGCAACAGCATGGAGAACCTCACAGACAATTTGAGTAACAGTGGTGCCAAAGTGAACATATTGTATAATTTAATTCATATGAAATTCAAGAACAGGAAAAACTAATTTCTGGAAAAAAAAAAAAAAAGGTTGCCAAAGGGTAAAAGGAGGGGATAAATTCATTGGAAAGCAGCACAAGGAAACTTTCTGGAATGATGTGTTCTTTATCTGATTGGGGTAAGGACTACACAGGTCTAGGGGTTAGTTAAATGTGACAGAACCGTAATCCTGTATACATTTTACCTGAATGCAAACCATTTTTCCTTAAAAGATTAGTATTACACAGTCTGATATATGGGGTCCTCTACCACTCCAAAATTAGCTGTTCAGAGCTACGTGGTGACTGACTTACGTCCATTTGCAACAGTTTAGTCCTTTGAGTCAGTTCTTAAACATACACTGTTTCTGAAGTCACTAAATCTTCTGGTGAAATCCTGCTTTTAAGATTTCATTTTTTGTCATAAATTTCTTATTAAGAACACGATTCATCATGTTGCACAATGAAAGTTAAAGATTAATGTTAAAAGATAGTTCAAACACTCAACTCCTTTGTAAAGAAAACAGATCCCCAGATAAACTACAGGTCTAGGTTCATATTCTTAACTTCATTAGAAAGAATATATTACATTTATCATACACCATCATCATTTACAAATGCTAACTCTTGGGGATGGAACTCATGCTGCAGTGGCTAGTGATACTTGATAGTGCTGAAATTTTAACCCCTGCGCCACCAGGGAGGCCCTATAGCACTTATATCTTAAAGACACCACATATTTTGAATGGACCTATGTATTTCCCAATTCACATTGGCAAGCATTTCATGAATGATACTTTTAGTTGAAATGTGTTGGTCTTTACAGTTGATTATTTCTATAACTCTTCAGAGGCTGTACGACTGTTCTATAAAACCTGGGTAACCAAAGAACTGTACTTTTGAAAACGGCAGTAAGTGAAGGGCATAATGGCATTCCTGTACTATAATGAAGGTAAATATATTGAAATTTAACTTGAAACAGTTAGGCAGTGATGGTTGTGATGAGCAGAGAGACTTAAATGCTTAAATAATGGAAAACACTTTAAATTATATAGAAAAAGTTTTATTTGATAAATATAATTTCATAAACTGTAAAAAAATTACTGAGAGCTGTACAGTAAATATATTCATTAAGCAGAGAATTTTTAAAGGATTAGACAGCCCCAGTGTGTGAGGCCCCAAATTTTAAACTGTTGCTAGTTTTTCCAGCTACTAATTCCTCAAAAATCTAACAATCACCATTATTACAAACACATCATTAGTTGTGATCTATTTTTGTAGGAATATCATTCATGTTATCTCAAATAGCACTTTATAAATGTTTTTATGAAACTCGATCAAATCATTTCAAGAAGAAAAAAATGTCTATAAAGGGGGACAACCTTGATAAAACAAGTTTTACATAATTCTTTGGTGGTAATTTTATTAATACCTACTTATGCCCCAAATTGATCTTTCCAGGGAAAACACAATTTTCCCCAGTCTGTAATAACTTTTCAAATATTATGTTTTAAAAACTTTCAGTATTAGTCATAAATTTCTTAGTGGCTTTGACGCCTATCAGGAATGTCTCAAGCTTATCACACAAGCACAATTTCACAACTTTAGGCAGATGAAATGACTTCCATTTTAGTAAAGTATTTCCTAACAGGGTGAATTGTTTAATCTAGTCAGGACAATGCTGGATTTTGGATGAGGTTTAGGAAGTCTTTGAACATCACGGAAATAACCCAAGGAGGAGGGTCATTAACAGAAATTCAAACTGTAAATTTAACCCCTTTTCCTCAACCCCACAGCAAACCTAGAAGCTAGAGTTCTGGGGGAGAACTCTTCTGGTGAGTACCTGAGGGTGAGCCTGAAGCTCTCTAAAACTGACTGCTTACCCAGCTGAATCACCTAAAGCAACTGATAACCAATTCTAGAAAGTAGTTTGGCGCTTACTACTATCTTCAGGGTTACAGTTTTCAGAGTAGGCAAAGGCCAGCAAACAAAGTAAATATATTTAAGACCACTAATTAATTAGCAATAATTCATGCAGCATCTTTTTCTGGTTTTGGCAGATTAAAAAAAAGCTAATTATCAACATTTTACTTTCTTTTATGATTTTTAATAAGTACACAAAAAGGAATTTTCTGTGAAGTCTGGTTATGTAGTAATAGTTTTGCAATATGAATGTCAGTACTAGAGAATTATTGAATGCTAGTGGACAACATTGTTACTTTCTTAAATAAAACACCCTTTTATAAGATAATCTTTTCACTGGAACAAGTGTTTGAACAGAATAGGATGAGCATATTAACAAATGCCATTTACTTTATATGAAGTTCTTAATTAACTTCAAATGGTGAGTGCATAGGCTAGCTGACGTCCTGCCTTACTGTGGTTGTCAGAGACTACCCGATGGCTTTGTAGTTTTATATAGTGTCAGTAGTCAGTTTAGTTGATGGCAAATAAACACTGTAGAGATATAATGTAGGCCTACTGAATGTCATTGTTATATGTACATAATACCCCATGAGACAAATTCTTTATTATTTGTCATTAAACTGCTCTACTGTGTATTTTCTAGAAGATGAACTGGTGAGAGCACATGTTGTACTTATTAATTAGCTACCTTTACAGTATTTCCAGAAAAACAGTATCTTTCTAAAGCCAACTTTGGAATATATGAGCTATTTATGAAAATTAAGATACAGGCTGAAACCAATGATTTAATATTCTTACATTTTTGAAACCAACAAGAAAATGGTTTACCTGTGAACAAAGGTCAATTTTTTTTTTTTTAAAGATTTATTTATTTATGCATACAAGCACTGGGGCACAGGCCAGAGGTGTGGGGGGGGTGAGAGGATTCACCACAGAGAGCAGGG